>CM019180.2:55730290-55955202 GCA_009739505.2 Apolygus lucorum | reverse complement strand
TCCCTTAGTTCATAAACATGCTGCTTTCCATAGTATGATCAATAGAGCTTTGTCAATTCGAATGAGTGATCAAAATGTATCTAAAGAAAAAACTATTATCAAGAGTATAGCCGCAAGTAATGGATATGGGGGTTGTCTCATTGATTCCATATGGAATAAGGTTCTTGGGAAAAAGTGTAGAGACGGGGTTTCTAATTTGGTTAGAGAAGTTGTATTAGAAGAGAAAAGTGGATAAGTATACCTTATTATGGAAAGATTTCTGACAAAATTGGCAAAATGTTATCATCTAGAGGTTTCAAAGTAGGGTTTGAGAATAAAAATAATCTTAAAGCTTCGTTGGGTTCTGTAAAAGATAAAATTACTGTTCAAGATAAAAGTGGGGTTTATAAGCTGAAATGTTCTTGTGGGCTTGAGTATTGTGGTCAAACTGGTAGGAAGTTTAGGGAAACAATAAAAGAGCATGAGAAGGATTTCAGGGATAGCAAGGGTGATTCTGCTTTTGCGAATCACCTAAGAGAATCCAATCATAACTTTAGTTTTGATCTAACAAACGGACAGTATATAGAATTTCCTCATTTTTGCCCGAAGGGAGGTATGTTGGATGTGCTTGAGAAGTTCGAGATTCTTAAGAGTGATAGGTCTGGTAAATGTCTGAATGAGGTGGTCCCTCAACATGTTTCACGATTGATAGGTTCCTTCCTACAATAGCTTGGTCTCCCCTTCACAATGTTACCCTCACCAATGTTTGAGCTCCCTTTCACTTTGTCTGCCTTGATTGGCATTTGATGATCCTCCCAGGTCCCTTCACTTCTCTGAGCCAATAGGATTTTCCTTTCACTTATCTGATTGGGTATGACTTTCACTTCCTCGACCAATGGGATTCAAGCTCCCTTTCACTTGTGTCTATATAAGCTATGCTCTCTGTGATGTACCTTCAGTTATTGTTTGTTACTGATGATGACCTAACCGTCGAAATCGATTTAACTTGTAACTCATTATTTTCGTGGAAATAGACAACGTTCTACTCGACTCCGTTTTTATTAAAATGGTTTTCCACAATCTCATCGCGAGTGACTTTATTCGTATAATAATCGCCTCCCTGGCGAGGCGCGAAGCGCCGAGTTTTTTGTAATGGTTTTCTCTTTCTCTATTTATTAAAATTTTACAACTTACTTTATGTTTGTTGTTGTTATTCATGTTCCCTAAAACTCTAACTGCAGTGAAGTTGAAAATAAGTAAATTAATATTAAACAACAATCTCAGGAGGAGCTCCTAGTTCCCGAAAACAAGGAAATTCCTAGGAGACCATGATTGTGGAGTCCTGAAAATTGGACAGCAAATCGGATTGTAAGCTGCATAATTTTGACCATAGCAAGAACATAAATGATAAGCAGAAGCCATAATTGACCATAAAGTGAACATTTGAAATTGTTGGATTTAGGGTTTTTAGCGTAGTTAGGTTGGCACCACTGCCACCTCAATAAATTCTCTTTCTCGTTCATGTCTCCGTGTGTTCAATTCGCTCTCGCTTTTTTCCTTAAATTCAATCTATATTTCTACTAGGTTATGTGCCTTATAGTTACGTTTCCGTGCGTGAAACTGTCAGGGACGAGTTTATGGTGAATTTTCCGCGATTCAGTGCGATTTTTACGGGTCTCGACGCGAAATTCGTTGCTCGAAGTTTCGTGGGTTCGGCTAGACTGCTCGGCGCCATTGGAGGTATTGAACCTGTTGTGTGGAAAGCATGTCTTCGCTAAATTTGCCTCTTCCCCAACTGAATGCAGCCAACTACTCTAACTGGAAGTTTAGAGTTGAATGCCTTCTCGACAAAGAAGGTGTGTTGGAAGCCGTACGAATCTCGGATGATGACGAGAAAAAGCTGACTGCCGATCAGAGGGTGAATTACGCCAAGATGGAGACAAAGGCGCGCTGTATAATCGTGCAATGCATCACAGATAGACATCTCGAATATGTCAAGGATGCGAAAACAGCTCGGAATATGATGGAATCCCTCGACAGTGTATTCAAAAGAAAATCGCCGTTTTCAAAACTGTACGTCATGAAAAAGTTGCTAAAACTTAAATGCAACTCTGATGATCTGCAAGATCATTTCATCGTAGTTGAGTCTCTACTTAGAAATCTTGAAGCTGCCGGAGCCAAACTCGATGACACAGACAAGGCATGCTACCTATTGTTGACAATGCCTGACAAATATGACGTTGTAATAACTGCGATTGAAACTATGGCATCAGATAAAGTGAATCTTGACTTCGTGAAGGGCCGTCTACTCGAGCAAGAGTTAAAATTCAGTCAAGGTGATGAGAGAGCATTTATGATGTCGAAAAAACGTCCGAATTCAAGTATTAAGTGTCACAGATGCAATAAATTTGGGCATATTAAGAAATTTTGCAGAAATCGATCGGCGAGGGAGGAATCGATGGCTCAAAGATCGAACTCTTCGAATCGATATCGAGTTCGCGATCAACCAAGACGTAAATTTGCAAATTTGGCCCAAAACAAATGTTTTGATGACGATGATGGAAGCCCCGATGTAAGCTTCATTACGCAAATCATCGAAAAATCCTCCGATGCACTCAATTCAGAACACGAGTTTGCTCTCAATTCGATTTCTAATCATATCGATTTTGTGATTGACAGTGGAGCAACGGAGAATCTCGTGATGGAACATGTAGCAGATCTTATGATTGACGTGGTAAACTTGGACCGACCTGTGGAGATAAAGATCGCAAGTGGGGATTCTCTCAAAGCTTTCAAGAGGGGAACTCTGAATCTGAGCTACGAGGGAAAAGCAGTTAGGTTGTCGGCCTTGATCGTTCCAAACCTGATGTGCAACCTACTCTCGGTTACCAAAGTAAACAAAGCCGGATTTGAGGTAGTTTTTGGATGTGATGGTGCTACAATCGTCTCGAAAACAATGAAAATGAAGTGCAAATCAATTGGAAAACTTTTCGTCGTACGTTTTCAACCCGGAGTTAAACGTGAACGATGCAACATCACCGCCAATGGTGAGTTGTGGCACAGACGGCTCGGCCACCCATGCAACCAGTACATGAAAATGTTGGATCTCCCAGTTCCCAAGAAGTCGTGTAGTGCCTGTATGAAAGGAAAGGCGACAAAAGAACCATTCAAAAGTGTTGAGGGCGAACGTTCAAAACGTGTTGGTGAGTTAATACACACAGATTTGTGCGGACCTTTTCGTGAACCTACTCTGAATAATGAGAGGTATTTTCAAATTGTGATCGATGACAAATCCCGATTCGTTACGGTGTTCCTGTTGAAGTCGAAAAGTGAAGCCCCAAACCGTTTGATGGACTACTTACGAATGCTCAAGAATAATGATCGACGTTGTACCAGAATAAGATGCGACAACGCCAAAGAGCTATCATCTCACGAATTTCAAAATTTCTGTAAGCAATCGGGTATCAGTCTCGAATATACATTGCCCTACAACAGTCAACAAAATGGGTCAAGTGAGAGAATGATAAGAACTTTGATGAATCGTTTGAGAACTCTCATGGAAGAAACCAAACTTCCCAAATTCTTATGGGGCGAGTGTATCAACAGTAGTGCCTATCTTCTCAATCGCACACCTATTAAAAATGGGACCGTACCTGCAGAAGTATACCATGGCAAGCTGGATCTCTCTGGATCTCTCAAGGTATTCGGATCCAAGGCCTGGTACTACGTTCAACCAAATTCTGGAAATAAGCTTGAAGCCCGAGGAAAAGAGGTACGAATGGTCGGGTATGCCAAAAATGGATACAGGTTGTATGATGCTGCAGAAAAATGCGTCATAGTATCTAGGCATGTGAAATTTGATGAATCCAACCATGTGTTCAATGAAAATCGACCTTATCTTTCTATGAGCTGTGAACCTGAACAACCAGCTCACATCGAAGAAAAATCAGATGATGAACAAAAATCAGATGATGAAGAAAAACAGAAGAATGAAGAATCTGAAAATAAAATGAGACCGAAAAGAAACGTCAAAATGCCAACAAAATTTGGTGACTATCAGCTCTATTCTGCCTATTGCCTGTATGCTGGGGATCCATACACTTATCAACAAGCAATTATGCAAGGCGAGGAATGGAAGAAAGCTATTGAAAATGAAATAGAAGCACATGTGAAGCATAAAACATGGATACCAGCTCCATTGCCAGATGGTAAAAAGCCCATTGATACTCGCTGGATCTTCAAGACTAAACAGGATGGCACCAAGAAAGCCAGATTGGTTGCCAAAGGCTTTCAGGAAGAGGAGCACTATGAAGTATACTCACCCGTGGCAAGGTATGCGACCATACGTATGCTGATTTCCTTTGCTGTGCAACAAAATTGGGAAATATATCAGCTAGATATACCTACTGCATTTTTGCACGGTAATCTCGATATTGACGTGTATATAAAAACTCCTGAAGGTGTTAAAACTAACTCCAAGACTCTCAAACTTCAAAAAGCCCTATATGGTCTACGCGAAGCACCCAGGAAATGGAATGAACGTTTCCACGACTTCATTATCAGCCAAGGACTTTCTCGATCTGGAAGTAATTTCTGTCTGTACTTCGGTCCTGGTGCTGCAGTTGTCATCTGGGTGGACGATATTTTGATATGTGGACCTAGAAGTGACGAACTGATTGAAGAGATGGTGAAGGAGTTCAATGCTTAGGACTTAGGAACTCTGAAAATTTTTCTTGGAACTGAAATTGTGCGCAGTGAGGAGAGATGTACAATTTCTCAAACTACGTATTTGGACAAGGTTCTGACGAAATTTAAAATGAAGAACTCGAAAGGAGCTGTCACACCAATGGAATATAACATCCAATATGAAGATTCGTCGGAAGCTGCAGAGGTGCCATATAGAGAGCTAATTGGATCTCTGATGTATATTGCTGTCATAAGTCGGCCCGACGTCGCCTACGCTGTGGCTTGTCTCAGCAGATTTCCCGACAAACCAAATCAGCAGGTGTGGCAAGCAGCCAAGCGAGTGCTGAAGTATTTAAACTATACTCGTGACTATGCACTTGTATACAGAAGAAATGACATACACGATATCACTGCTTACTCCGACGCAAATTGGGCCACAGACATTCAAGACAGAAAAAGCATAACAGGAACTGCTGTCTTCTTTTGTGGCAATTTGGTGTCCTGGATTTCCAAAAAACAACAATGTGTTGCCCAGTCAAGCTATGAGTCTGAGTACTTAGCCTGTGCTCAAACCGCTTCAGAAGTACTGTACCTGATGGGAGTGAGTCAAGATCTCAGTGGTGAAAAGTTCAGTGCTGTGATTAAAATTGATAACCAAAGTGTTCTAAAATCTGCTCAAAATTTTGAAAATAGTAAAAGATCGAAACACGTAAATGTCAAAGCACATTTTATCAAAGATATTGTCACTAAAAATATTGTTAAATTGGAATATGTTCAAACTGATGATAATGTTGCCGATATTTTAACAAAAGCTCTAAAAGCGACAAAATTTGTTCATTTTAGAAATTTGATGAATTTGAAAAAAAAAATTGATTAACTAAATTGGTACCTATGTTATAACTTTGACGAAAGACAAACTAGAGGAAATTATTTACTGATTTATATTAAATATAAATTTTGTTGAAATTTCAACAAATTTATATTAATTTATATTAATTTATATTTTATTTATATTATTTCAACAAATTTTGTTGAAAATGTAGATTAAGATTTTAAGAAACTTGATGAAGACTGATTATATTGTGATGAATATTATGTTTTAAAATGCTGTTCATGTTAAATGATATATTGTTTGAAATTGGGATACAATTTTATGATCTCATATTCTTATGATCTCTTGACTTTTTTTGTTCAAGTTTATGATGCTTTATACAATTTCAATGTTTTGTCAAAATGATTTAAATTGAGGGGGGGATGTTGGATTTAGGGTTTTTAGCGTAGTTAGGTTGGCACCACTGCCACCTCAATAAATTCTCTTTCTCGTTCATGTCTCCGTGTGTTCAATTCGCTCTCGCCTTTTTCCTTAAATTCAATCTATATTTCTACTAGAAATGAAAGATGAGGTTTGGATTTTCGAAACATGTAGATTAATCGAACAATAGAAGTGATTATTTTCACCATTACAATTAAAATTCATTACTTTCTTACTTCGGTTATGTGAGATGTATTTCCCATTACTGAATTTATATTCCATCTGAATGAAATTGTAAATTATGTAAGTGCTTGCTCTGGAACAGTAGAATAAATATTACAGTTCAAATAATCCATATGTTTTTACTCATGATAGAGATATTATTTATATAGGTAAGCTAAGTGCTTACGATCGAGAGGAAGAAACGCTATCAAGTCCTTTATTTATCCATACGGTGCCACTTTCTCTGTTGACCTGTGGACCTTTCATCAGAAGCATGGCACTGGTGCCATAAAAGGCCGACAGTGGATTTGTTATTTTTGTGTATATCGATAAGCACAGAACTGCTGCCGTCAGTCCCAAAATAAAATACAACACCTCCACTGTGAATATCCACATAAGTTCCTGTTCCTTTAGTTTCTAAAAAAAAAAAAAAAGTATACATTTACTTGGTAGGAGATTTAGACCTTGTGAGATCCTAAAAATTCTCTTAGACACAGACAACATTGACAATTTACTTTCCATAAAAATTTGACAATTTAACCTTCATCCGCTCGCGCTCTCTTGAGTCACACCAGCAATTACGGGGCGGCTAATAGCCGCCCGTCACATTTTCCCCTATTTCAATGGTTTTTTCGGTACTTCAACTCGATAACGACAAGGGTTTGGATTTTTCATCTTGTAAGTGAGTTCATATACATTATTTAAAATGGAAAACTTTTAGTAAAAATAATTATAAACTTTGGTAAAAAAATAAATAACGTCATTCTAATATTCTTCCAGGGCTTACTGCCTAATGACTAAACTATCACATTCTGTTCAATAAATCAGATTTTTCTTCATAGCAGAGGATATGTAATCACATTTTTAGAAGGAACCAAGCAAAAACTATTATTAAACTTATTTATGAACTTTGGTACAAAAAATAACCTCACAGTATACTTCCAGAGCTTACTTACTGCCTAGTGACTAAACTATCACATTCTCTTCAATGAATGAAATTGTTCTTTATAGCATCTTATGGAAAAGTGTCCAACTAGAGAATACAACTGCATCTACCTGCTCTCTCGAGTGCCAGTTATGTTTTGGAGCACAACATTCATCGCGGGCGTTAATTTATATTCTTACGGACACGAACATTGTAGATGAAGCACAATATGAAAACTAATGTGTGAAATCGTTGAAAAGATCTATGATCATGTAGGTAGGTACCCACCTCTATTTTGGAACTTAGAACAGGTTTGTATGTTTTCCCGGTGGCCAAGGTAACATATTCGGCATACGATATGGGTTCTGGTTCATGATCTAAGGTTTCTTCGTTCAATAGGACCAATTCTTGACTTGTAACCTGTAAATTGACAGCTGTACTAAAACGCTGCAAATTATTACACAATGGTTAATTATTTTTCTGTAGGCGACGGCGCGGGAGACCCCCAAATCCTCCCATCAAACCGTCGATTTCGTTTAAAAAAGGGGGTTTCTCCATCAATAAAATATTGAAAACAATAATTGTTCTCAATCAGAATTATTCTGGCCATACCGTTGGAAAGCTGAGCTCTTGGGTCAACGTTTGGGATTACAGTGGGAAATTACCGGCTGTTTCAGCTAGACTTACAAATGTTTGAAAAAAAAAAACTGTACATTTTCGAGATTTTACTATTTGGGCTCATTTTTCAACATTTGAGTCCTCTTTAAAGTTTTATTTAGCACTAGGGAGATAGAAAATTTAACGTTCTTTCCAACGGTATAATTACATTTGAATTTTGTCTGAAAAACAAGTGTTTCAACGGCCTACGGTCGAAAATACAAAATATATCTATACAGTTAAAAAGTCGGTTTTTAAGGGGTTAAAAAAAAGTCAAGAGACAAAAGATGTCGCTAATTAGTTGTAGAATCCGAACCCTGCCCGGTGGTGGAAGGGTGACACCCTGTATACTTTACAAAACATTCAACGGTGTTTGCACTAACGGACGCACCTTGAGAACATAGAACACGATGCATGAACGAATCAGAACGTAACACGGGTTCACGATCAACGAATCCACGAACAGTGTAATGAGTAACAAGGCTGCTACCCTGGATGTCTTTTCAACGAATTTATTATCCCACATAAGGTAGGTAATCAAGGCAAATAGCCCCAGTATAACGAATCCGGTCACACATCTGTAAAATAGTTGTTAGTATATCAGCTCTTAATGTAATTCAGAAATGACTTGCAAATTGTATTGGTAAAATGAAGATCTACCATGCCTATCAAAGTTTTCTCGGACAATTTTAAAGGTGAAAGGTGAGACTTACTACCTCACAAAAATTCATTTGGTTCTCTTTGATGGAACAGATACAAGAAAAACCTACGAAAAAACCAAAGAAGATCTTTCCTCACCAGTCATCGAGACACTGAATACTCTCACAGGAGAAATACTTGAAGAGACTTATAATCAAAGCACCGCATTAGATAAAGCTTTTAGCTTGTGCAAGAGCAAGAGACGAGCAAAATCATCAGTCTTTTCTTGATTTGTTTTTACCCACTTGCTAAAAGCAAGTGCTGCTTGCTTTTAGCAAGTGGGTAAAAACAAATCAAGAAAAGACTGATGATTTTGCTCGTATCTTCCTCTTGCACAAATTTTCATGTCCAATTTCGGTTGTCTTAATGATGAATCTCTTGGAAAGTTTCCTTGTGAGATCAACAAATTGACATCTCGTTGGTTACACACCAAGATAAATCCGAAGAAGGCACCTGGATATGACCTGATCACTGGACAAGTCCTCAAACACTTACAGTGTAAAGGCAGTAGTGAAAATCACTCAAACCATGAATGTCTCAGAGCTTCGGTGTGTTCCATAGCCGTGGAAACTTGCTGAAGTCATCATGATACTGAAGCCAGGTAAACATCCTAAAGAACTAACTTTTTATAAACCGATATCGGTATTACCTGTTCTCTCTAAACTCTTTGAAAAACTGCTTCAACGACTCGTGAAAGTTGTATGAGAACGAAACTTCATACCTAAACATCAATCAGTTTGAGTTCCGCCATAAACATGCATCATAAAGGTGCACCGGATCTCTCATATTATTGAAATAGCCATGAAATACCAAAAAGTCTGCTCAGATGTCTTCCCTGATATTACCCAAGCGCTAACACGACATGCTAGAAGTAGTGGAAGTTTCCTTACATTTGTTGTTGGTTAGGGATAGGAAATTCGATTATATTAAAATTAATTTTGGTCCTGAAAAATCGAGATTGTGTGGTCTATATTCTGCCGTGCTAAGCCAGAAAGTCGTATATTGATTTCACCCAACTTACGGGAAAACGACCTAATAGATTTCGTGGCGAAATAACTCTTTCACGGGATTATTTTTCCTACTTTTACCACAAGCAAAGGTTTTTCTTAAAAGAAATTAGTAGCCGAATAGATTTCTGGAGTCAAAATTAAACATTTTTGAGTGTAAATTGTCAAAAAAGATGATACGAGTTTACGCTCTCGTAGACCCGAAGTTACGACTATTCTGTTCTGAATACGCAACCACGAGACTTTGGAATGCTAAGCACATTTTAATTCCTGAAACTTTATAATTATATTTTAATCAAAAAACATTTTCACCTTGATTACTTTGTCATCCTTCTTGGCTCAAAGTCAATCGTATTTCATATCTGTGTTCAGAGTGTAAGAAAAAACAGCTGAATCAATAAAAATAAACGATCATTCGCGTGAATTATAAAAGTAAAATCACCACTAAATTCTGAGTTTTCAGTTTGTAACATGCCGATTCAGAATGCAAGAAGTCGTATCGTCGAAATACTAAGGCCATTCCCGTATCAGTGTCAAGATACGAGTTTTCTTCTTCTGAAACGCTCTGATACGACTAGTTTCTTAGCAGAATCAAGTTAACACGCCTTAACGCGAAAATCGGGAGGCCCGTTTAAGGCATTTCTAGTAGAGATACGACTCTAAAACTTGGAAAATCGATAGAAATCGACCCCCAAAACCCCCGGGTACCAATAACTCAATTTGGTCAAATTTTCACGTTACGATTTTCTGGCTTAGCACGGCAGTATTTACCCACCGAAAGTGGGTGAAAGAGGTTCAAAGTAGAGTTTGCTATATGAAAACAAATATCTCACTGAAAGGAGAACTTTTAGGTACAGAAGCTATTGTAAGCTGCTAGAGACTGCCTGGTTGTGATAGCTAGAGGCGTGTCAAAAACTCTAAAATATCCAGAGTGATTAAGCGTGCCTATGAATTAATAAATAATTCACCTCAATTGTCTCTATTTATGATTTCATCCTAGACGTGTGTCACAATAGACTCTAAAAGCACTAAAAGGCTATCCTAATACCAGATTGAGGGACATGGGGAACTTCATAGAACATGAGAGGTGCCAATAATAATAACATTTATTTTCTGAACCGGAGATGGCTCTTACCTGGTGGCTATAGTGATGCGGCGCATCTTGAAATCCAACACTTCGGATTTGGCATTTACCCAAACGAATTGAGTAGGGCTGAGGATAGCATCTTGAAATGTTGACCCTGTCGGAGTTATAACAAAGTTAATGGCATAATCGATAAAATATGTAAATAGTAAACTTATGTTGTTTGAACAACGGCATATTGGAATGGGGTTCGATTTAGGTTGGCAGGACGTGGATACCACACCTATTGCTATAAAAACCTATAAAAACTGCTATAAAAACCTTTTTCGAGGAATTTTCTTTTAAAAACGGTGGAGAGAGGGGTAAATTTTGATGTATAGATCCGTTGATAACTCACACCATTGCTCGCTGTTGCCCACAAAAGGCGACCCCCAGGAGAGTTCTTCGATCATCGAAGGTACAGCTGACTGTCGTCCTTTCGACATGTTACTTTTTCTTGACGAGTGACTCTTCCTTGAGATGTGGCTCTTCCGCGACATGTGGCTCTTCCGCGACATGTGGCTCTTCCTGGACATGTGACTCTTCCTATGTCGCAGTGCGAAATGAGTGACTGTCTTATTCATTACGTCCCGATGAAATGAATTATTCGTAGATATCTTCTGTACTGCTCTGGAAAAAAACCCTATCCTGGAAAAGAACAACGAAAGACTTGGAAAACGTACGGCTTTGAGGGGTCCAATCTCTCCACATCTCTTCTTGTGTTTGCTCTGATTCGTCCAATTCTGAACATACCACATTACAAAAACGCTGCAATTAATCCACAGTGGTGTATTATTTTCCCCCAACACAAAACGCTGAAAATTATTACATAACGATTTATTATTTTCCAACCCTTAGAATCTCATTCGATTCTAAAAACATTGCTCAATGAGAGTTGTTCATAACGAAATTCGTTTCATCATTGCTCAGAAAGCCCAACTAGGAATCCAAATTCAATTAGTAGAAAAACGCTGCAAATTATCTCACAAAAGTTTATTACATAAAAAAAAGCTTTTTTTTGTGATTTTTCTCTGTGGATCGCTCGTCTGCAAAGATTGCAGCATTGCCATTGTCACTATTGTTTTTTTACCTACCAACCATAGATACCTACAACCCACCTACCACAAACTAAATTCACACCTTGGAAGAAATAAACGCTCAACACTCGATTCGAAGAAATAGGGAGTTTAGGGCTCCTTCATATGGAAATTTGATTACTGGTTGCTAAATTGCAAAGTCCAACCCATGAGTTCTCGTGGGAAGCGAACGATTTGTCCTATACATACAGGTGGTTTCTAAAAATTCTAAACTGTTTCAAATTGGTGAAAACCCGATACCTTTATTTCGAGAGTTTTCGAGCTAGAATATTTCATCCATATTTCCATCCAATTCATTCCATACATCCAATATTTCATTGAATATTTCATCCCTTAATTTTCAAGTGACTGACATCAACCAAAAGCTTCACGGCACAACCAGTCCCCAAATGGAGCCCATATACCAAATTTCAGCCAAATCGGTCCAGTGTTGCTAAAAAAGTGGCGCGTAGGGCGGACGGACGGAAAAATTTTTATTCGATTTTCTACGTATCAAAACTTGAGAGTTGGACACGAGTGTGAATTACAAAAGAGGCCTAAATTCCGTTCAAATTTTAGCTGACCGAAATGCGATCGCTGTTCGTTTTTGGGTTATTATCTTCAATGATGAACCTTAGGAATCTTCCAAGAAAAATAATTTTAACCCCCCTTTAAAATTTGTTGGTTTACGTGTCAACTTACGTAATCAAATTTCCTATGAATGCACCCACAACTCCCTGTTCTTCGAACTGATGTGAAGCGTGCATTTCTATCAAATAAAATTGATTGTGGAGTAGTTAAGTACTACCTATGGTTGGTACTACCTTTAGCATTAGCAGCAATAGTACAAGGTAGGCACACTGATGGCTTAATGAGGCAGTGGAGGAGGAAGAGTAGAGGAATGATGAGGAAGAGGGAGACAATGGCAAAGCCGTGTTCTTTGCAAACGAGTGATCTATGTGGAAAAATAATAAACCTTTGTGTGATAATTTGCAGCGTTTTTGTATTCTGCGTAATATAACAAATTTTGATTGGGGTAACAATCTTTTTTGGTTTATTATTTTCAATAATGAACCTTTGGAATCGACCAAGAAAAAAAAATTCTAACACCCCCTCAAAATTTGATGGTTTACGTTTCAAGGTACGTAGAATCCAAAAACGCTGCAAATCATTGCTCAAAGGTTTATTATTTTCTGTACAGATCACCCTTCTGTATAGATCACTGGTTCTCCATCAATAGCACCTACCACCATCTGTATTCTCCCTTGACCTTCCCTCTCAAATTCCAGCTTCCTGCGTTCAATAGGATTGAAAATGGCTTCGGAGCTCACTCAGCTGATCAGTGATCTGAGGAGTAAAGAAGATCTCCTCGAATGCTGGAGACGCCGCGAAGAGCACTTCCATTCAATAGGAGTAAAGATGGCTTTGGAGCTCACTCAGCTGATCAGTGATCTGAAGAGTGAAGAAGCCTTTGAGCAATGATTTGCAGCGTTTTTTACCCACCAACATTTTTTTTACCTACCAGCTAGGTACAACCTACCACACCATACTGGCTTCACACCTTAACAATCAAGTTTATTAGAAAGAACTAAACGCTTCACACTCGATTGGAAAAATAGAAATTTGATTAATGGTTACGCAGAAGGCAAAACTGTATACAAATCGAAGAAATGAACAGCGATCGCATTTTAGTCCGATAAAATTTGAATGGAGATTAGACCTCTTTTGCGATTCACACTCATGATTCTGTTTTATCGAAAGAAAACCTTCAAGTACTCGTAGGGACCGAACAATTTGTCCTACAGAGCTCCGGGTGGTCTCAAATTTTTTTAAAAATTCAATACTACCTATTTAAAATTGGTGAAAAAATGATACCTTTATTTCGAGAGTTTTCGAGCTAGGGCACTCTTGAAAATTTCAACCCTTAATTTTCACCCCTTAGAAGTGACCTACATCAACCAAAAGCTTCGCGGCACAACTAGACCCCAAATGGAGCCCATATACGAGTACCAAATTTGAACCAAATCGGTCCAGTGTTGCTAAGAAAAGTGCCGCGTACGGCGTACGGCGGACGGACGGAAATTTTTTTATTCGATTTTCGTATTCTACGTACCTTGAAACGTAAAACATCAAATTTTGAGGGGGGGTTAAAATTTTTTTTTCTTGTTCGATTCCAAAGGCTTATTATTGAAAATAATAAACCAAAATCTAATAAAAATTTGACGTCCGTCCGCCGTACGCCGTACGCGGCACTTTTGCCACTTAGCATTTACCGATTTTGATGAAATTTGGTATGTAGGCTCCCTTTGGGGTCTATTTGTGCCCCGAAGCTTTTGGTTGATGTAGGTCACTTCTAAGGGTTCCAAAATCAATTTTGAAATTTTGAAAACGCCCTAACACAAAAAATTTCGATATAAAGGTATTGTTTTTCCTTCAATTTAAGATTCTATAGAATTTTTAGAATTTTTGGGGCCACGCGGAGCTCTGTAGGACAAACCGTTCGCTCCCTACGAAAATGTAAGGGTTTATATTGAAATATATATATATAAATCAAAACACGAGTGTGAATCGCAAAAGAGACCTAATCTCCGTTCAAATTAGAGCCGAACAAAATGCGATCGATGGTTGGTGATTTTGATTTTCTTTATTTTTTTATTTATTTTTTTATTTTTTTATTTTTTTTTTTTTGATTTTTTTCCCCCTTCATATTGGATGGTTGGTGATTTTGTAGACGAGTGATCTATATAGAAAAATAATGAACCATTGTGTGATAATTTGCAGCGTTTCCTGGTCGATTTTAAGGGTTCATTATTGAAAATAATAAACCAAAAAAAAAAAAAAAAAAACAGACCACGTTAGGTCCGTTAGTATACATTTCAATGCCATTGATCTTGCTCTAAATTGTCGTTTTCCGGATTTCGGAAACGCATTCGTAACGGGCTTCTTGGTCCTTCAGGTTCTCCTGCTTCTGAGGATGGCAGCTATGAGAATAAAAACGGAATTGAGTAGAACGTTGTCTATTTCCACGAAAGTAATGAGTTAGAAGTTAAATCGATTTCGACGGTTAGGTCATCATCAGTAACAAACAATAACAGTTAACAGTTAACAGTTTATTGGTTGTTACTGATGATGACCTAACAGTCGAAATCGATTTTACTTGTAACTCATTATTTTCGTGGAAATAGACAACGTTCTACCCAACTCCATTTTTATCAAAATGGTTTTCCACAATCTCATCGCTATGTCAGATGAATGAAGAGGTAGGTATATCAGAGATGGAGATGGAAATGGAATAACAAAGAATGAAACACATTTAGATTTTATTGATTTATACTGAAATACCCAACTAATACTCTCAGTGTCGTCACTAGCTGCAGTTGAAGATCCCTCAAGGCACTTGAACTAAGTATAGGAGAAGGGAGGGAAGCCCTTCCTGAAATGCCTCAGTGTGTACGAGTCGTTAAAGTTTGTTGTATGAGTGCATACATAACATTATTTTGCTCTATTCTAAAACCCATCATAAATATTGACAGATTATCAACTGCCTCGATGGGTGGCTTTGTTCTGAACGTGAGTGTTTCCTCAATAAACATGGCCGCAGATCACGAAGAAAGTGAGATCATGAATGGAGAATTAGTAGACGTTAAGTACTCATTACTCATACTGGTGTTGATGTGAACGATATAGCGTGACAAGAAAGGTTCCTTCGTTTTTAGCATCATTATTCAATGTTTAGTACTGACAGCTGGTCAGAGTTATAAACAAGGTCCAAAGAAGTAATTTAAGTATATCTAGACAATACATCTACTCCAACTTTGGCATTGATTAATATTGTTCATCCACATACATATAACTGTTCAATAGTAGGGATTATTGCATCACAGAAAATGTGGGTTGTTTGGACACTGATCAGTACAGGTACCGTCCGTGCCATTCGGCAACTACTAACACTATTGATAGATGATTGATTCAGATCAATAAAGTACACATAATCAACGAAGTAATATACCTACCTGTATAACGATTCAAGGGGAATCACCGTTATCGTCGAAAGGATGCTCACAGTGAAAGCAATACCAATGGTGTCAGGATCTAAATCCAATTTATCTGATTCAAAATCTGTGAAAAAAAAAATCAAATATTGTAAAACATAAGACTGCAAATTTATAACACAATGGTTATTATTTCACTGTATAGATCACCCGTCTGCATAGAAAGCAGCTTTTCCATTGATACTACTGACAAGAAATAATAACATCACTATCCGTAAGTTGTGTGTGCCTTCAATCCAAAATCTAGTTTTTCGAAGCCCAACTGAGTAGTTACAAAACGATAAAGTTAATATTCAAATAAACCAACAATGATCGCATTTGGTCGGCTGAAATTTGGACGGATATTTGGCCTATTTCCGTCTTCAGCGATCCACACTCGTGTTTCAGATTTTTTAAGTCCTAATTTATCAAGTCCTAATCAGTGGCCTCTGGGTGGTCTCATTCAATCAATTCAAATCAAGCACAAATTTTTCATTCCCTAGAAGTGACTGACACAAAACTAATGCCTATGTACCAAATTTCATCCAAATTGATTTATGGTAACTAAGGAAAATGCCTCGTGCAAAGGACGGACGAATTTTCCAATAAAGAACCTTTGGAATTGAGTAAGAAAAAAATGTTAACCCCCCTCAACATTTTGCGTTTTAAGATAAGTGCGTAGAATCCAAAAATTGGAGACGTTCCACCTGTCCGTGTTCGCGGTACTTTTCTTACTACCATAGACTTTTATGAAATTTGGTAAATACGGGCTTCATTTGGGGTCTAGTTGTGCCACCACGCTTTCAACAAATAATTTTGGTGTAGACATATTGCTTTCGTACCAATTTCAAATTGAATTGAAATTTAAGAATCGAAAGAGACCACCCACAGCTCTGTGGGACCAACCGTTCACTCCCTATGATTTTTAATTCGATTTTCGGATTTTACGTTTCAAATTTTTAAGGGGTTAAACAAAATTTCCACCTCGATTCCAAAGGTTTATTAATGGAAATAATAAACCCAAATAGGTACTTACGGAAGTCGAAAAATGTTCCATGGAATAGAATGTGGGAAAAACATATCCAGCAAAACATGCTAATGAATTTCAACAAGAAAATTGTCGTTCTTTGCTCACGTGTGTACAAAACTCGATAATGCCTGTTGGAACATGAACCTATATTAGATGGTAAGTATAATTTATTCAGGTTGATCATTGTAAATGAATATTCTAAAAATAGGCTACAGTATTCCTTTAAGTGACCTAAAATATAATTAAGACATTTCCAGAATGAGAAACTGTAAGCTGTGACTCTATCATTTCCCAGACAGTAGAAGTTGGCATGAAGTTCAATCCCTTTCATGGTGTTAATTAAGGATGCTGCCCAATTAGGTTCTCGAAAGTTCCTCACATTTCAAAGACACTGAATGTATGATGTGTGTTTTCCATTTCGACTATGACACCATCAATAAAATCCTGGACTCCGAAATGTTCTTCAGTGTAATAGTCAGCCACTTCGAACATGGCTACCTGTGATTTGTCGATCGAATCATACAGCTTGAACCATCGTTTTACTTCGGCTCTGTACCAGCGAATATTTGATACATCGTAAATCAAGACGTGAGTGCAATACCTGTGCGAAAACAATAACAACGTTCTAAATCACTTTTAAAAGGTGACTGGTACTATTATAAGGAGTCGTAGTGGTGTACTCATTAAACACAGATTTTGATATGCACAACTTTACTTTTTTCTATTATATTCGACCTAAAAATTGCACAAAAAAGCTCACAGCTCAATGTTGAGGGGGACGAAATTAGGGAATATAGGTACTAAGAACACAACAATGAGCCAAAATACCCGAGAGTTGTATATGCCTTCATAACAAAATGTGCAAAGGGAATGTGCCCCGTTGCTAAGGTAACAACTCTGAAACAAGAATACCGAAACTATTTGTAAAAAACTCAGCTCCTACTGCACTCTAGTGAGGGAACTGTGAACTACAGGTGTAAACGATGATAGCTAGATGTGCAGAAATCCATTTGTTTTCATGATTAATTTCAAGTTGAACCTTATAGAGAACGGAAAATTGATTCTACAGACCTCTGGGTGATCGCCCTTACTTTTCATCCCTTAGATTTGACTAACTAACAACTTTGGAGCACAATTAGATCAAATGTAGAGCTCACTGAATTTCATCAATTTTGGTCTACGTGCCACAGTGCAAATAGAAACTCCCAAAAATGGCCCGTTTTAAATATGTCCTTTATATGTGTTAATTCGCAATCACACCATCATCTGTCGACGTGGCATTCCTATACCCCTCTTTACATTTTTCAATACAATCGAGTAAGTACCTAACATCACATACAATCATAATACGTTATTCTATCTTGTTCGGATTGTCTTAAAAACCTAGCCACGCAATTATACCAATTTTATTTTTATTGGTATTTCATTGTACATTCTAACCCTGTATTTTACAGGCAAAACTATTTGTGACGTTCTCTAAGAAACTGGCTAAAGAACTTATAGCTATGCCTAAGAAGGACGTCGGAATACTTGTGGATCTGCTAAAAGGTCACTGCCCACTTCGCTATCACCTAAAGAAGATAGGCAAACTACAACGGACATCTGCCGCCTCTGCGACATGGAAACGGAAGATGCCGAACACATCATGCGCCACTGTGAAGCACTGGGTCGAGCTATATTCACAACTCTCGGAAGTGATGTCCCAGCTCCTGACACCATCTCTAAGGTGACCTTCACCGATCTTCTCTGTTTTGCCAAAAAGTGGAGAGAAGGGGTGTTCAGTAAACCCTTCTTATTAGGCTAACATAGCCTGGAGGCACTTCACAATATATCCTGTTGGTCGCAGTGGAAGGAGTTTGTATATCAACTCATTCAAGACCTCTGTACCTTTAAAAACAACCCCTGTTCTTTTATCTTGCTCGAAACGATTTTGTAATTTTTATTAGGTTTGTTATTCCACTTGGTGGATTCGGACAATAACAAAGATTTGATCTGATTTGATTTGATCAGGTAGGAACCTATATAAAATTGACACTATTTTGTGTCTTTTATAGTTTTGGTCGTTGACAAGCCACCAAATTCTGGTTTATTATTTTCAATAATGAACCTTTGGAATCGACCAATAAAATTTTTTCCTAACATCCCCTAAAAATTTGTTGGTTTACGTGTCAAGGTACGTAGAATCCAAAAATCGAATAAAAATTTGGCAGTCCGTCCGCCGTACGCGGCACTTTCCCCACTTAACATTGACCGATTTTGATGAAATTTGGTATTTAGAAGCCATTTGGGGTCTAGTTGTGCCCCGAAGATTTTGGTTAATGTAGGTCACTAAGGGTCGAAAAATCAAATTTGAAATTTTGAAAACGCTCTAACTCAAAAAAATTTGATATAAAGGTATTGTTTTTCCATCAATTTAAGACAGTATAGAATTTTTTGAGACAACGTGGAGCCCTGTAGAACAAATCGTTCGTTCCCTACGAGAATTTAAGGGTTGGACGTTCGATAAATCAGAAACATTAATAATCTCCGTTCAAATTTTAGCCACCGAAATGCAATCGATGTTTTTCTTCGTGTTGGTTGCTTTGCAGACGAGTGATCAATATAGAAAAACAATAAACCATTTTGTAATAATTTGCAGCGTTTTTCTGCATATTACAAGTTACGCGATTCTTGATAACTGTCGTCACCGTGATACACCTTCTATAACCATGTGAAAAGCCAGATGCTTCCAATATTGGAGGTAACAGTTTTTTTTTAACCACCACGAGCCCCTTGAGTAGCAGCGTAATAATTCACAGCTTTTTAATCAAACTCTGTTTTACTGACTCTTATTGACAGAAGAAGTGAATTTTACCACTCACCACGGGGAAGAACAATAGAAGTCGTGCCATAAGTAAATCGCACAAATTATTCCCGGGTGCACATTGGTCGTGAGAAAAAACCAGTCGTCTTGACTTCGATTCAGAGTGCTTCGGTTCTTCGGTTTTGTTGGTTTCAATATAATAACCTAGTTGCGCACAAATTTCATCAGTTTCATGTTATTCCTTCACGTAAGAGAATAAATTATTAAGACCCTGCAGCAACAAAGAGCCAACTCCAAAATTAGCGTTTTTGAGTTACCACTATACGCGGGAAACATCAGATACCACCTTTATCTAGGTACAAGGTATCTCTTGGGAGTTGTTTCGTTGTTTTCACAGATTCTTCACATTTTTGAAGATCATCGTGGGTTTGATAGCGGTAGAGCTCATAAATGAATTACTTCTACCAATGAAATCAACGGTACAATTTTTTTGCTTCGCATGTGTGTTGATTTGTTGATATATATTGATTTGTGATATATGTTATGTCGTCACCCTTTATGCTCTCAATACTGTATACATAGGGATAATATTTCGTTAAGCAAGAAACAGCTTTACTTTGAGGTTCACTCACTGCCAAGAGTCATTGACAGGTGTCAGAGATCTACCTTCATGAAAAACTTACCGTACATCGAAGATTTGTATGCAATTCCTCCACACTGGTAAGCCCAGCTAGTTCGATAAATTCGGAAATAAAAATGCTAGTTCGGACCAAAGGATTTACAGAAGTTCAGATTTATACTCAAATACACCTTATAAATTTACATGCTTGCATACCTTACTTATGCCGCTCACGCCTTGTAGTTGTAGAGCAACACAGGACATGGTTCCAGCTCCTACTCGATGACCGGTGAAAACACCAATGATGAAAGCATGAGTATTATATCTAAAACAATCTTTGGTATATATTAAATTTTCCTGAAAAAAAAAAACGTTTTCTCATTAAAGAACAATGGGTAGTGAACAGTATAAATGGAGCAAAACAAATAAATAATTTTTGACTGAATTTTAGTTCTAAGTACTCAGGTAAATACTATATTACCTTCAAATATGTAACGAAATTAGCTAGCGAACTGATGGGGAAACTCGCAATGTAGAATTTATCTTAAGGCCATAATTTTTGATAAGGCTAAAAGTCTGTTCATGGTCAAGTGGCAATTGCGAAACTGGCAAGTGCGCTCTAGTTTTCGTAAATTTCAACTTTGATGGCCGATTTTGAGAAGTGAGTGCTCCTATTCACCTGGTGAAATTTGATTTTTTTTTAGCCCGTTCTTGGAGCGGACTTGAAGCCTAACACACACCCCAGATATACGAGGAATTTTTTACAAAAAGCAATCTAGAAATCGTAGTTTGATGGAATTAGTGTGAGTCAACGAAATTCGGCGATCTAGGACTGACTTCTCTTTCCTGAAATTTCCATTAAAAGAATGACAATTCAGTAGGGTTTGGCCGGAATGATTATTGCTTTTGCCTTGTATAAACAGAGGAGGAAACAAATTGACGGGCATCACCAAACTAATCGAATTGGGGCTAGTAAAACTCGTGCATTTAATCCTACGGGGTGAACGTGTCAATGGTTCTCCTGGCTGAGATAATTTTATTGATTCCATCAAGAAATTAAAACTGAGATCATAAAGAAGAGATGCAGAAGCTTTGCAAAGCTCTAAGCCACCCCGCCAAAATTTAAAAAATCTAGAAAAGGTGGTCTCATATACATGTGACTTAGCCAAGAATAGGGCTAATGAACATCTGATCTAGCAAAATAGATTGTTAGAAAGTTTATTACAATAGCCTGGCTAGAGAAGTGATGATGAGCGCACTTGCTCCTGTTGCGCAGACTAGGATGATGTCTGCTTGTGAAACGGCTGTAGTTTCTTCGTAACCTTCTTCGGAGGTTTTTTCGTTTCTAGCTTTCGTAGCTTTCGGGTAGCTTTCTTCGGGGGTCTCAGTCGGTCGCCGTTTTTTCCTAGTATTCCTCAAAATTGAAGGGGCAAACACTTAAAAAGTTGTACATAAATTTGAAATTTTAAATGATTTTAGAAATTCATTAGTGCATAGCCCTAGGGAATTGAAGAACTGAAATATTGCCGCCGGAATCATCAAAATCGAACAATAATTGCCAAAGAAAAATGGGAAGAACTACTAAATAAACGGTTTTTCTCGTGTTTTTCCTGGCAATTATTTTTGGATTTTGATGATTCCAGCGGCAATCTTTCAGTTATTCGATGCCAAGGCCCACGCACTAATGCATTTCTAAAATCCCTGAAAATTTCAAGTTTAGCTACATTTTATGGGAAAAACATAACTGAATCAACGGGTTTTCCCATTTTTCTCTGGCAATTATTGTTTGATTTTGATGATTCCAGCAGAAATATTTCAGATTTTCAATTCCCTAGGGCCTTGCACTAATTAAATTCTAAAATCCTTTAAGATTTCAAATTTAGGTACAACTTTTAAAGTTTTTGCGCCTTCAATGTCGTGAAATAGTGACCCGGAACGAGGAACGAACGGCGACCGAATGATACCCCCTTAATGCACTTTCCAATTGCAGACCCTCAAGAGTATAGCAATCTACGTAAAGCGTAACAAGCTGATTCTCGTTTGTTTATCAAAAAAATACTTACCTTTGAGCGACGCCTCTTGTCGAAAAAGTAAGCTAGACACAACGCCACAATTGGCAAAATAGCAATAAACGCTGTTCCAATGAAAATTTCCAAAAAAGTGATTGGTGGAGTGAATTTTTCCAACAGCGGAACTGAGCTTATGATGTATTTTGATAGTCGGAGTTTAGCCACGTGCACTGAAGTGATTCCCATTAACTTGCAACGACAGATGATGTTCAGATCGTCCCATGTTGTGGTATTTACTACCCTCTGTAATGTGTTTGGTCAAGATTATTCTTAGAATGATACCTAGAATTACCTTAATACCTTAGAATTTGATACCCGAAGGCTGAGGTAGGAAAATTCCTACAACACAATAGGCACCCCTAACGAAGAGGAGAAACATTTTGACGAAAAAGACCAAAATATATCTGTTAAAAATAGAAACTTGTCTCCTAAAAACTTGAATTTTTGGAAAGTAAATATATAAAGTATTTATATAAATAACTCTGCATACTAATTGATTAATTTGAAAAAAACTAGAAATTAAAGCCTAAGGTACCCACTAGTAGTAGGTATTATTATATTTTTAGTCGTATTTTACCTGGCAATCTCCAATATGTTCGTCGGAATCTATGTCCCGAGTTCGGCATACTCTTACATCAGTAAACATGGAAATCTCGAGCTTATCGCCGATTGGAAGCTGAAATGTACGATGTACGAGTAGTTAAATTTTTGGATTATTCAATTTGTGTTAATTGAACCTTGACAAATCGCACGTTCGTGCAGGAAGAGTTCTGGCATTGTGAACAAGTTCTCACTTCTGCCAATTTGGTTGTAGAAAACGATCCACACTCGTGTTTCTGATTCGTCGTTCGTCTAACTTACGGAGCAAAGGAGACAAGAACCTACCTACAATGACCGAACAGGCCCTTTTGAAGACTACGGGTCGGTGGGGTGGGGGGGGGGAAGGGACGTTAGTCCTTTCGAACTAGCTTAGTGATTTAGAAACAGATCTGATACATTTAACTTTAATTGCTCATTTAACGGTAGCTGATCAGCTGAGTAGTTTTATTCGTCGAGAATGGACAAAAGATTAGGTATCAATGTAGGGACTTCCTTATCCGCTCTTGGACAATTAATTAAACAATCTTAACCAGCAGAGAGAGCTTAGATATTGAAGTCATCGAAGGTTTGGTATTTACCTTTTTCATTTCAAGGGTTGAAAAATGAGGGTTGAAATTTTGAAAACGCGCTAGCTCAAAAAGTTTTGATTTTTTTTTAGCATCAATTTAAGATACTATCGATTTTTTTTATTTATTTAGAGACCTCGCGGTGCCCTGTAGGACAAACCGTTCGCTCCCTATGAGAACATAAGGGCTGGACTTACGTTAAGTCCGAAACACGAGCGTGAATCGCATAAGAGGCCTAATCTCCGTTCAAATTTTAGCTGACTAAAATGCGATCGATGTTTTTCTTCATGTTGGATGGTTGGTGGCTTTGCAGACGAGTGATCAATATAGAAAAATAATAAACTATTGTGTAATAATTTGCAGCGTTTTAGACTTCTAATAACTTACAAAAAATATTTCTAAACATTCAGCTTTATCCATTAATTTTTAAATGGCGATTTAAATCCAATCAATCTGGTGATAAAAGTTAAAAGAAAGAATACAAGATGAAATGGGTGTAAAATAGTATCAAAATATTCCAGGGTTCCTCTAAATCAACAATTGAACGAACCTCTTCGGAAGGGAGTATTCCAAGGTATATAATGTGGGGTAAATTCTCATTTCCTTCGTCCGGAAAAACCGTGAAAGTACTGACTAAGTGGTCACTTTTTTCAACCTCGTTGATTCTAATTACAGGTGACTCATACACCTCATTATAGTCGGGGATTTGGTCCATTTTAACCTTCAACTGAGAGAATATATCAAGTTAGTAATGCTTGATTTAATTAGGTATTACAACTTATAATTATACTGTTGAGTAGAAGTTCTAGTTATACAGCACCGGTAATTGAGTGAAAACACTAGTTAGGTTCCATCACCTGAGCCAAATTTAAACACAATCTCGGATAAATAAATAACTATAGTTTTCTGAACTGTGCCAATTCACCACTACACCGATTCCATTGACTTCTTTACCACCAACATACCTTGAAAAGGAACAACAGCCCAATTGGTTCTGAGGAGACAAGTACTAAAAGGTGTTTCGAGGGTTCGAATCAGAAAGTTTGTTCAACTAGAGAATGATCAAGACAAAAACTCGAAACTAGAACGGAGGTTGTAAGGAGGTTTTGGGCTCTTGAGAAAACCCGTGATGGGAAAGACCCTGCTCCTTTAGAAACCCTCGGGTGTATGACCATCTGTCCTATCAGTTTATTATACACGTATTTTTACAATTTGTTACAAATTTTATGTTTATTGGGGAAGGTTCATAACTGTCCCCTCAGGTGATATCCAAACTCGTGATATTTGGACTCAAGTTTGACTCGGTTATCATCAAGCTCAGTATTCCAAAGCCTAGATTGTTCGCCTCTACCCTCTATATTGGCCATCCCGGCCATCATCACTATTGTTAGGTGGGCCAATAGAATGTTCCTAGAGTTTCATGGCCTTCACCGTCGCTCACAAAAGAGCATAATTCGTCAAATAAAGAGGACCTGGGGAGGCCCAAAAACTTGTTTTTCATGATAATTACCATTTAAACGACCATCTTATACTTGGAATCTTAAATTTCAACTCTACTTATGAAAAATAAAAAATTAGGTACCTACCGTAGGTAATTCAAAAATGAAAATGAAAATTCGCTCGTTTCTTGCTACATAAATGACAAATTTGTGGTTCATATGAAAGTTGAATATGAATGCTCATCATTATAACTAGCATAAGTGAGACGATCCCTTACTTTAATATGGACTCGCGAGGACAGAAAAATAGCCATAATAAACTCTCTATAAACGATAGGAAAAGTCAGTTTGTAGGCGGTATAATAATTGTCCTCAGTTGCTCGACGTTCAATTGTGTCACGAAATCTTTCCTTCTCCGGCGATGTCTTCAATAACACTCCTCCTTCCATGGCCTGCAACCAGTTAATCGATTGTCCTCGAAAAATTACATTCAAATTTTCTCCAAAAGAGAAAGCGAACATCAAGAATTGGGCAAAACAAAGTCCAAGAGACCAAGAGAAACTTGAAATTTTACCGGTAGTGTAATTTCTATTTCCTTGTCGTAGGGTAATTGATTGATATATCCTCGTCTCGTTTTCAATATTAAAAAAAGGATTGGGGATATCTGATCATCTATTTTCCGATTCTTCATGACGATTGCCTGGAAGAAGAGAACGCATAATGACGCAACGTTCGAAACAACTACCTATTTCTAGAATAACTGCAGTTTACCGGTACTAATATATTGATGGCTACAGAACAACATGTGGTTTGACTGTTTCGAAAGGGGGTCAGAGCATTGACCCAAGCTAGCTTTTTGCTTCTGGTCTGCAAAAAACCGTGTTACCGGGTAGGTATATTGAGGTACTACATTTTCATAGCTGAATGATAAATGCTTTTAAGGTTCAAGAGATTTTTTGTGTTTTTTTTTTTTTTTGTTGACATTTTATGTCTTTACTATGGCACATAAATGAAAAATCGTCACGCGGGCATTGTAACGCGGGCATTGTAACGAGGGGAGCGTCACGCGGGGATCGTCACTAGGGGAGCGTCACGCGGAAATTTTCTGATGATTTTCACGTACAACCAATCGTTCCTAGGGAAAACTAACTTCCTCATTTTCCACCCCACAAAAATCGTTCACCACTCATTGGAAAGCTCTCAATTTATTAATCATGGTACACGGTCCCTAATATGAATGCACCTGTACGGAAAGCTGAATTATGCGCATGTTTACTAACATACGAGTATGATGTGAGCAACAAATGAGATGTCAACATGATCGTGAGAGGAAAATAGGTATCTTCATCCAACAGATCCCTTTAAAGCGTTACGGAGGCAGGGTCAATGGAGAATGCTGAAGGCGCCTGAGTGGTCACTGATCAGCTGAGTGAGCTCCAAGGCCATTTCCTCTCCTGTTGAACGCAGGAAGCTGACATTTGAGAGGCAGGGTCAATGGAGAATGCTGAAGGCGCCTGAGTGGTCACTGATCAGCTGAGTGAGCTCCAAGGCCATTTCCTCTCCTGTTGAACGCAGGGAGCTGACATTTGAGAGGCAGGTTCAATGGAGAATGCTGAAGGCGCCTGAGTGGTCACTGATCAGCTGAGTGAGCTCCAAGGCCATTTCCTCTCCTGTTGAACGCAGGAAGCTGACATTTGAGAGGCAGGGTCAATGGAGAATGCTGAAGGCGCCTGAGTGGTCACTGATCAGCTGAGTGAGTTCCAAGGCCAATTCCTCTCCTGTTGAACGCAGGGAGCTGACATTTGAGAAGCAGGGTCAATGGAGAATGCTGAAGGCGCCTGAGTGGTCACTGATCAGCTGAGTGAGCTCCAAGGCCATTTCCTCTCCTGTTGAACGTAGGAAGCTGACATTTGAGAGGCAGGGTCAATGGAGAATGCTGAAGGCGCCTGATTGTGCACTGATCACCTGAGTGAGCTCCAAAGCCTTTTTCTCTCCTGTTGAACGCAGGAAGCTACATTCGATTCATTTAAATTGCCCAATCGTATTACGTAAAACACTCCGTTGTGCGTGGCCAACAAGCTGCGGTATGAGCGTGATTGTTTAAATGAATGTTTACGTACATTACATCGCAACCATCAACGAGCACAATCAAATTTCCACAAAAAAAAGTACAATACGAGGTTTTATATGAAGGGGAAAGGGGGCGCAAAGACATAAAATGTCTCTCGTGGTTGCTTACTTGTACGAAAGCTGTATCCACCGTTTGTGTTTTTTAGAATAAGACCACTCAGAGCTATAACGGAAAATCCATACCACCAAACCATTGTTTAATAATTTACAGAGTTTTTATTTTCGTTGAGATAATTTTATACAACATTTCACACTGATTTCGTATATACCATTATATCAATGTGATGAGACTGCAATATTCTCCAAAAACTAGAGATGGGTATCGACCAACAAATAATCGATTAATGAAATCAACGATTATTTCACATGGATTAATCGATTCACAATTAGTTGAGCCCTTAAACATCGATTAATAATCGATTAAAACAAAAAGATTTGGACAAATTGGGTAGGTAGAATTGAAACGACAAACTCAACGTAGAAATTATTAAAATTTAGAATTACATCCAAAGTAAGAGTGAAAAAGAGAAACGATTTAAAAATGAAAAGAAATAATACGAGTACAATGTTTAATTACTCGCTCCAATATTTTTCATCAATTTTCTTCAGAAAAAGGAGTTTGTTGGCCAAGTCGGTGGTCAGCCGATTCCTTTGTTTCCTTGAAATTTGGCCAGCTTCAGGAAAAAACCTTTCTGAATGAACAGAGGTAGCCACTGCAGGCACGTATTTCAAGGAAATTTTAGAAACCTCAGAAAAGTTTAGAAAACTACCAGGTTTTGTTGGATTTTTACAAAGTTATTACAAAATGTATTTTACTATAACGTAAGTAGGTAAAGCAAATGGGTGTCTGAACAATCTGAACAATCCTACAAAATTTTTTAAGGGGGCTTGTTGGATTTTTGGTTGGTGTTGACTGAAATGCGAGCACGCTCTTCTCAACAACTGCAAGCTATTTGAGGATGCACTACCTCCTACATTACGAGAAGGTTCGATGATGAGTTGACGTAGTGGCAGAGTGCCACAAGTTCAAGGTTATGGAGGTTCAGGAATTCCAATTCTGGGAAGGTTTTCTGCCAGGGTGCAGATTGAAGATGCAATACACATATTCAGGCTCCTTGCTACAAATGTTCAAAAATGAACATTTTTGTGATTTTAGGTTTCTAACATAACGTTACCTAACTAATTTAGTGATCAATGCTGTATCAGATTAAAAGTCTATCAACACGAGAAGCCCAAAATGACCAGACGATGCTAGAATTTTGACAAAAATAACAATATTTGGGAGACAGCCAGCCAACCTCCACATGGTGTATCCTGAGCGTCGGTAATAGGTGTGCGTAGCGGGACTCAACTACGTGATTCAACTCGTACGGCTCCCTCATGTCGGAACTCAAGTCACTTGTACCTCTTCTTCATACAGAGTTAGTGCGGTACTATCAATTCGTTATTCAGATGGACTTGACGACCCACTGAATTAGCCTCCAAAACACCATGAGAAGAACTAGTCAAATTGAAGAGGAATCCTTATCAATATTCAGCGTTGAAAGGTGCTATCGGTATTTGTACGGTCCTAAGACTTAAAACCACTAGCGTCTCTTTTTAACCCAGATAAGAAGCTTCCAATAAATAAGTTTGCACGTCTTCAAAGTCGAGTGTTACTCTTATAAGCTACAATTACAGCGTGGAATAACGGACAAGCAGGCAACATGGAAATGCTGATGCATTGTCTCGCTTCTCAGAGGGTATGGACAAAGAGTTAGACCATTCAGAAGAAGCATATGCTAGGTTAGAGCATAAGCAGGGAGCAAACGTAGATAACTTTGCGATTGATGCTGAAAAAAAGACCAAAACGGTCTGGGACACTCTACACTTAGCAACATTTACCAGCTCAGCATTATACAACATACTTCCTCTTTATACATTTCAAAAAGTAGCCATTATCGTACAGTGCCATAATTTAATGGTATAACATGTAAAAACATTCATCGTTAATAAGGGGCTGTTCATGAGAATTCGCTTACCGTTAAAGTGAGTTCTTTGAGCTCCAGGTCGATGGTTGCAGGTGGTAAGCGTAAGCTAACTCTGGTAAACCAACGAGTGATTTCTCCTCCGGGAGAGTCTAAATCACCAAAAAATTTCCAATTCTCTCTACTCGATTTATCAACACCATCGCTCAGACCAATGTATGAATCATTCTATAACGCAAAGTAAGTAAAAAAACATGTCAAAGTGTCATTCACGTGGACAAATGGGATTAATACTACAGACAAAATCTTTGGACATTTTGGTAAGAAATCCAAAAACGAGCTGAAGCTCTGACGTCCATAGCTGCAGAGGAAAATACCTCGAAGTTCATAAGACCTTTATATTCCCAATAAATCTAAAGCATGTTTGTTGAAATGCTTACCAATGTCCACATTATGGCGGTTTCATTCCCGAAGGTGTATACTCCGGAGAACAAAACCCTGTAGTTGGAAACTGTTTTAGCAAACTTGACTATAAGTTGTTCAAGTGCTCTCTTGTTTCTTTTAGCCTGAATCAGAAATTCATAGTGTTCAAATAATATTTTTGTTGGTAAATAATGTATAATATTTTTAGAACAAACTCCAGACCTACGATAATTTTTCAAGGAAGTGTTTTGAGAGACAGTGATCCCTGCCTTGTAAAAACGGAGTTGATTAGAACGTAGTCTATTTCCACGAAAATAATGAGTTACAAGTTAAATCGATTTCGATGGTTAGGTCATCATCAGTAACAAACAATAACTGAAGGTACATCACAAAGAGCATAGCTTACATAGTCACAAGTGAAAGGGAGCTTGAATCCCATTGGTCGAGAAAGTGAAAGTCATACCCAATCAGATAAGTGAAAGGAGAATCCTATTGGCTCAGAGAAGTGAAGGGACCTGGGAGGATCATCAAATGCCAATCAAGGCAGACAAAGTGAAAGGGAGCTCAAACATTGGTGATGGTAACATTGTGAAGGGGGGCCAAGCTATTGTAGGAAGGTAAGGATACCTCCCTTCGGGCAAAAATGAGGAAACTCTATGAACCGTCCTGTCCGTTTGTTAGATCAAAAATCCAATCAAAAGAGAATCCAATCATAACTTTAGTTTTGATCTAACAAACGGACAGTACATAGATTTTCCTCATTTTTGCCCGAAGGGAGGTATGTTGGATGTGCTTGAAAAGTTCGAGATTCTTAAGAGTGATTGGTCTGGTAAATGTCTGAATGAGGTGGTCCCTCAACAAGTTTCACGATTGATAGGTTCCTTCCTACAATAGCATGGTCTCCCCTTCACAATGTTACCCTCACCAATGTTTGAGCTCCCTTTCACTTTGCCTGCCTTGATTGGCATTTGATGATCCTCCCAGGTCCCTTCACTTCTCTGAGCCAATAGGATTCTCCTTTCACTTATCTGATTGGGTATGACTTTCACTTTCTCGACCAATGAGATTCAAGCTCCCTTTCACTTGTGACTATATAAGCTATGCTCTCTGTGATGAACCTTCAGTTATTGTTTGTTACTGATGATGACCTAACCATCGAAGTGATTTTATTCGTACCCTGCCTTGTAATTAGTTTCTGTGACTTTGACAGAGCTTCCTTGTCTCTCCTTAACTCCTTCCTTTCTCCCTCCTTTTTTCCTAAAATTCTGAGTTTCCTAATCTTTCTGAAACTGTCAAGTTGCATAATTTTTGCATACCGAATAAAGAAATGAATGCTCATATTTGACTCATACAAAGCTTGGTTAGTATCTTCCCGAGTTCAATGACCTACATTCATGTTGTTGAGCAGATTCAATATACAGCGCCAGTTCTTCTGTGCTCTAACTCACATACCTAGTAGAGTAGTGTGGAGAGGAAAGAAAAAATCAACTTAAGAATTTACAACACTTATTAGGTTGTTACAATATAAATTACTCAGATGAATCCATTTTCTTACGCTGAAGGTAATTTCGTTGGCTAGTAAATACGATACAAATGGTTTTTCAGCCAAAGCTGCGTACGAATCTATTGCCTGAGCTTGAGCAAGACTGAACGTGAACATGAACTGACTGTAAAACACGAAAAGTAATAATGACTAAGAGGGTAGGCTACAGATTAGTGACCCGTTACAGGAATGGAAACAAGCAAAGATGATTCAAATACAAATGGTTCGGACAAAAATGGGCAACAAATTGACCGTTAAAAGCAAATTTTAAAAAGATTTAAAAACAGACTAGTTAGGAATGTCCTGAGTAGGCTTAGGCAGATTCCTTTAAGACCAAGATGCGAGGATTGGTCAGCAAATTTGTGGATGCAAATAGTCGTTGTAACAATGTCACCTGAGGCTTGGAAGTTAAAATCCAATTTACCTAATTGAAATTTCAATAAAAATTGTATAATAAATTTTATTGTAATTATCATAACACTATAAATTGTTGAAATCGGGAAACTGGCCATTAGACATCTTGAAAAACGGTCAAGCCCCTCACATGCGCAAAAGGGCGAACGAACGTGCCCGCTCGAAAAATGTGCACCACGATCAACTAAGTTTCAACTAATGTTTAAAACTTGTAGGTATGCGAATAAGTATTTAAAAAAAAAGTATGAGGATAATAAATTAGCAGCTAATATTATTAATTGTATTTTATCAAATACCTACTCCAAAATTGAGAAGATTCTTCGACAAAATCACTACTTTGTTGTTGTGAGTAGCTTGAAAATGAATGTTATATTAATGCATTTAATGAATTTGAAAGAGCAATATTTCGATTACTACAAAAAACGAATAAAATCATTGCCCAAAGGTTTATTATTTTCTGTATAGATCACCCTTCTGTATAGACTCCCCCCTACCAACCGTAGGTACCTATTACCTACTAGGGCATTTTTGAAAATTTCAATCTCAACCACCAACCAAATGGAAATGAAGGGTTGAAATTTTCAAAAATTCCCTAGTAGGTAGTAGGTACCTATAGTTGGTAGGAAGAGATCAATACAGAAGGGTGATCTATACAGAAAATTAAAAACCTATGGGCCATGATTTGCTGCGTTTTTTACCTACCAACGTTTTTCCAAAAAACGATACCTTTATTTCAAGAGTTTTCGAGCTAGGGCATTCTTGAAAATTTCAACCCTTAATTTTCACTTCTTAGAAGCGATTGACATCAACCAAAGCTTTGTGGCACAACTAGACCCCAAATGGAGCCCTTAAGACAAATTTGGACCAAATCGGTCCAGTGTTGCTAAGAAAAGTGCCGCGAACGGCGTACGACGGACGGTCGGAAAATTTTGGTTTATTATTTTCAATAATGAATCTTTGGAATCTACCAAGAAAAAAAAATTTTTAATCCCCCTCAAAATTTGTTGGTTTACGTTTCAAGGTACGTAGAATCCAAAAATCTAATAAAAATTTGGCCGTCCGTCCGCCGTACGCGGCACTTTTGCCACTTAACATTGGCCAATTTTGATGAAATTCGGTATGTAGGCTCCATTCGGGGCCTAGTTGTGACCCAAAGATTTTGGTTGATGTAAGTCGCTATCAAGGGTTCAAAAATGAATTTTGAAATTTTGAAAACGCCATAACTCAAAAAATTTCCCTATAAAGGTATTGTTTTTCCTTCAATTTAAGATTCTATAGAATTTTTAGAATTTTTTTGAGACCACCCGGAGCTCTGTAGGACAAACCGTTCGCTCCCAACGAGAATTTAAGGGTTGGACGTACCTACGATAAATCAGAAACACGAGTGTGAATTGCAAAAGAGGCCTAATCTCCGTTCAAATGGTAGCTTACCGAAATGCGATCGATGTTTTTCTTCATGTTGGATGGTTGACGGCTTTGCAGACGAGTAATCAATATAGAAAAATAATAAACCATTGTGTAATAATTTGCAGCGTTTTCATTCGATTTTCGGATTCTACGTACCTTGCAACGTAAAACATCAAATTTTAAGAGAGGGCTAACTTTTTTTTCTTTTTTCGATTCGAATGGCTTATTATTGAAAATAATAAACCAAAAGGTCTTCAGAACTTTCGTTTAACACCTTCAGTGCGGATGACTGGTCGACCGGTCATCCCTGCATACCTGCCATACGGACGACCGGTCGACCGGTCATCTGGTCATTTCAACTCTCTTTGGGGGAGGGGGCCTGGTACCTCCCCTTTTTGATATATTCCATTTTTTGATTTTTTTTCGTCTTCAGTATGAGTTCAACTGTCTAAAACATTGTTTCGTTTTTGATGCCGAACTTTAATACGAATTTAGCGTTCAAATTCACCAATATCGAATTTTAAGTCGAAAAACTTTCAGTACGGCAGGGTTGCACGACTTTGGGACCCTCATTGAAGGTATTAAAAGAATCACAATCTTGTCAACATTTTCTTCATGTTAGTTGTTCTACGATTTTGGAGAATTCCTAACTCTTTTCATGGGTTGGGAAGGCAATTTTCACTCCTGTGGCCCAAATTTCAAAAAATACCATTATTTTTCAAATGGCATTATTTATATGATGCAAAATATTAAACAATTGTTTGTTATTTTTTCTATAATATATCACTCATCCGCAAAGAACATTCTCACTTTTTTTACCAACCATAGGTACTTCCTACCACAACCAAGTTTTCCCATACCTACTTCACAATCAAGTTTATTGGGAAGAAAGTTATGTATTTGAAATGTACTAGGAAGGGTTGTGCGTTCCTTCATTAGGAAATTTGTTTACAGGTTGCTAAGGACTCGAAAATGACTACAAGTCGAAGAAACGAACAACGGTCGCATTTTGGTCAGCTAAAATTTGAGAGGTGATTAGGCCTCTGGCGATTCACACTCGTGTTTCTGATTTCTCATAAGACCAGCCCATAATTTCTCATTGGGTACTAACGATTTGTCCTACAGAGCTCTGGGTGGTCCCATTCGATTCTAAAAATGAAATATTATTTTAAATTGATAACAACCAATATAATGAAAGTATTTGAGCTAAGGGGGTTTGAACATTTCAGCCCTTATCTTTCAACCCTTAGAATTGACTGACATCAACCAAAAGCTTCGCGGAACAACTAGACCCTAAATGGAACATGTGTACCAAATTTCATCAAAATCGCGTACAGCTTACTTACGGATACTACTACTTATGGATACTACGTACCTACCTTGAAACGTAAACTAACAAATTTTCAGGAGACGGGGGGAGGGGGGGGGTAAACCTATTTTTTTCTTGATTGATTCCAAAGGTTTATTATTGAAAATAATAAGCATAAAATCGCTCTTTTAGGATAGTTAGCCAATATGTTTTGAAAAAGTCCAGCTTAAAACTATTTTGACGATTCACAGTAGTATATTGGTACGTACTTCCAAATATCTCCAATCGGAAACATTTTATATGACTCTTTGTAATCGAGTTGTTCGCCTTGGTATTCCAAAGCGTCGACTATGTTTTTGAGGCAGTTCGTTGCTGCGTCCCTCATCCACATCCATGCAAACAAGGCAAAAGGGAATTGAATTCCGGCGATTTCATCAATGTATGGTACTCCAATTCCCTCAGCTCGAACTCCATTAGCAGAGTAGAAAACCATGGACAATGTGTGAAGAGCAGTCATTAATTCGACTTCTTTTGAATGAACCGACAATGCCTAAGACACGGATACCGAAATTCAAGTTTGGCTCATTTGTAGTTTGTTTATGAATAAGATTGTGGGTACAACTGCGTGTTTAAAATTGAAAAATTGAACTCGTTTTACTTGATCTAGAATAGTTAATATAGCTGTTCGTTCTATGGTTTGTAATTTCCATTTGTAGGGTGTTGAATCCTCGGTTACAAGGCCACGCCAAATCATATAATCAACTCCTCTGATTAATTGGTCGACTTTACCCAAAACTTGCAAAGTCATCAACCCAGGAATGTCAGATATTACTTCTCTGTCATCAATTTTCTGAAAAAGAGACGACATTTTCAAATATAAATTGTGATTATTTTCAAATACTCACATCAACATCAATATTACTTTCATTTTCGTTTTGATGGGGTTCTTGGCCGGCTGTTTCACAACTCATTGTAAATGTAAACCTGACACCAGACAGCAAATGCGAAGTTAGAATGAAAGGTGAAGTAAATTACGAGATAAAGTATTGAAGTGAAGTAGGTACCTTGTTGAGGGCGTTTGGCCGTCGGGAGGTTAAAATGGGGAGGAAATCATGTTGGCGTACGGTATAAAGAAGGGAGTTTCATTTGAGATGGATTTTCACGATGTAGGCTACCTCGCGACTGCCAGCCAATCACATTATCCAGCGTTTTTGACGTGGCGTTTCGCGGGATTGAAACTGATAATTTTCCTTACCACATGTAATTTTTTGGGGGCTCTATTTTTGTGTAGGAGCCGAATTTTGTTTTTTTTTTCTTCTATAATTTTGTTTCTTTAAGAAAAGAAAAAAAGTCCGCCAAGTGGGTGTGGCACATAGCTTCCTCGCATCCATAACACGACTATATAGATGATCCGATGCATAGTAGTTAATCTCAAAACACCAATCTCTAAGTACCTTTCACTACCCTCATAGGGGACCATCCACACGCTAATCTGGACAATCCTAGAAAATTTCATCAAATTCGGATGAAAAATGTAAGTGAGTAGATGTATGTGATTGGATCAAAAAATGCTTAGTCTCTACTGGGATTCGAACCCGCGACCCCTGGGGGATAATTCCATGCGCTACCAACTGAGCTATTGAGGCCTAGTGATGCAATGAATCAGATTTGAGATTCTCACAGGGACTATCCCTCTATGAATGAATCGCTCTATGAAAAACCATTCTCTATGATTTTCATAGGGGACCATCTAAACACTACTCTGTAACATCCCTGAAAATTTCATCGAAATCGGATGGAAAATGTGGAAGTTATGGTCGTTACAAGGAAATTCATGTTAGCGCATGCGCAGTGGCTACTATCAGTTCGAAGGTGGTGATTTTCATAGGGGACCATTCAAATGCTAATTTGTAACATCCCTGAAAATTGCATTGAAATCGGATGGAAAATGTAGAAGTTATGGCCGTTACAAGGAATTCACGTTTGCGCATGCGCAGTCGCTTCTATCAGTCCGGGGGTGATGATCTTCATTGGGGACCGTCTACACATCAACTCGCACAATCCCTGGAAATTTCATAGAAATCGGACGCTAACTTCGTATAGTTATGCGCGTTACAAGGAATTCATGACAGACGGACAGACAGACAGACACTCAGACACACAGACACGGAACCAAAATTGTTCAGAAAGGTCTAAAACGCAAAACGCGAGAGAAAATTTTGATTTTGGAGAACTTTTTTTTTTCGTCCTTGAAAAGTGAAAACAAAGCTTCCGCTACCTTGGTAGACTCGGAAGCAAAAAAGAAATGAGTGCGAATGACAGTTAATTTACATTCCTTGACTTACGTTGATTTACCTTCGATTTAAGCGGATTTACTGAAGCTCCTCCTTCTTTGGATTGCAGGTGAGTCCAACCAAACACTGATAGTTGTAGATTACATTGATGATTGTGATAAGTTTGTAGCTAGATTTCGTGTTCCTAGTACTACTTCCTCTCATGCTAAATCTTTTTAAAATATGATTATTTTAAAATCAAATTATTTAAAATTTAAATATTAATTTTAAATTTAATTGAAATATGATTTCTGTCAAAACTTATTCTTTGGTGGTAGATGGTCGTTACAGTTTACTTACTTCGGCCGGTTGGACGAAGGCACATGCAAATACTTGCTTCGTGTCGTGACCACACAATACAACATGGGGCCAGTAGGGAACAAATTTCAGGTTTTCGGGATAGCTTGACTTCATCAGAAAGATGATTCCTGTAAGTTACACAGTTGGAATTAGTTATTAACTTGATGTACCATCATCTCAACATCATTATATCAATCAATTATATCGATCTCTTTGCCTATTTGTCTGTCTGCTTCAACCGTCATTCACTAAATTTGACACGTTTGTACAGTACTAGTACAGTACTTAACCGATTTTGATGGAGGGTTTTGCACGATTATTTTATTCATTACTCTCCTAAATAAATTATTCCCATGTCAATATCGAACCTTACCAGTGCGCTACCCTGGAAATCGGTTGTTTGTCTGTACGAGCGAAGCCAGTTGACATACTGGATAATAAACGAAAGGTCAACCCTTTTATTTCATTTCTACAATTTATATAGAAGTTACTAAATGACTGAATGAATTATTAAAATGTTTACTGCTTATCATAATCATTTGATATAACAATATTATTGTCATAAATCAATTTAATACTCCAAAGCAGCGGTGAAATCATAATAAGTTGCAGGATGCAGCCTCATTCGGAACCCGCTTCCCAACTCGGGAATTTAGGGAGTTCTACTATACAGGGTGTAACACCTATGTTCCTGCCATAGCCTAGAGATTGATTCTACAACCAATTTGTGACTTTTTTTGTCTCTTGACTTTTTTCAACCCCCTTAAAATCCGACTTTTTTCACTTTAAGATTTTCTCGTTTTTTGAGCTTGTATCAATTAAATGTTAATGACTCCTTCAATTTACTAGATAAACTCAAATTTGACAATACCATTGAAAAGAGCGTTAAATTTCCTATCTCTCATATGGAAAACAGAGAGAAGGAACAGTTAGTCAGTCAGTTCAGTTTTTTGAATAGACGAAACGGGTACAAATGAACTTGAAGAGGAAAAAAAATTGTAAAATCTTGAAAATCTCAACTTTTTTCATTCGCTCATAAGTCCCTGCTATCCAGCGTATAAATTCTTGCCTGTAAGCCAAATAGTCGACTTAAAAGCTCAGCTTTCCAACGGTATGGTCAGAATTGTTTCCAATATTTTTATTAGTGGAGAAAACCGCGCTTGAAGAGAAAAAATGTGATTTATGTTCAACGAAATGGACGGTTTGACGGGAGGATTCGGAGGTCTCCTTCGCCGCCGCTCTTCTCAATCTCCGTCCAACCACGAATCCTCCCGCCAAACCGCTCATTTCGTTGAAAATAAATCACATTTTCTCTCTTCAAACGTGGTTTTCTTCACTAATAAAAATATTGGAAACAATTCTGACCATACCGTTGGAAAGCTGAGCTTTTGGGTCAACTTTTTGGCTTGCAGGCAAGAATTTACACGCTGACAGCAGGGACTTATGAGCGAAAAACAAAAGTTGAGATTTTCAAGATTTGACCATTTTTCTTCTTCAAGTTCATTTTTCACCCATTTTGTCTATTTAAAAAACGTTGATTTTCAATTATAGATAAGGGAAATTTAACATCCTTTCCAAATTTGAGTTTATCTAGTAAATTGAAGGAGTTATTAACATTTTAATGAGACAAGGTTGAAACATGAAAAAATCTTGAAAGTAAAAAAGTCAGATTTTGAGGGGGTTAAAAAAAATTCAAGAGACAAAAAAAGTCACAAATTAGTTGTAGAATGAATCCATAGGCTATGGCAGGAACATCGGTGTTACACCCTGTATATGCTGAACTCTCAAAGATTGAATTCTTCGATTTCCATCAAAATTGTTTTTTCTCAATGTAGGGAGTATTTCCATTATATTTTAAAACAACAGGTTATATACTTTGAAAACTCAAAAATATGTTGGAGTATACCTAACAGCGTGAAGATTCCAGAAATGTAACCTGAACCGATATTGAATTTGGTACGTACGCGCAATGAGCCATAGTTGAGATCCATGGACTACGATTGGAGGGAGTCCCTAGAGCTCAAGAGAGCTATGGAATAGATCGCCAATGCAAATTCGACCATATGGTAATAGTTAACCATAATTGGACCATGGTATCACTGGTGTCACCGAAAACATGGCAGGAACTCCAGAGCTGTCCCAAGGTGTCACCAGATTAACCAAAAGTACATTGCAATTTTAAACTTAATGGACAGCAGAATTTTTTATGAGCTATTGAAAGTCTCAAAATAAAATTATGACAAACATTTTCAAAAAATCAATTAAAAAATTTTCAAAATTATTGTTATAACATCATTTTGGATTATTATTTTCAATAATGGACGTCTGGAATCGACCAAGAATTTTTTTTAACACCCCCTGAAAATTTGATGGTTTACGTTTCAAGGTAGGGTGACCTCACCAATTAGTGAACACTTAAGCTCGTTGCCCATTGAAAGTTGACTTTGAAGTTTCATATCATGGTTCCTAATTTATATTTTCGTGATCCGTTTTTTAATTCTTGTACAGAATTTAACGCAGAACAACTTTGATTAAGAAGTTAATCATGTAAAAGAAGGTTGGTGTTCAATTAGGAAAGTTTTAAGTGAAAAGTGCCTATATTCCAATTAGTGAACAAGCACTGCCCTAACTGTGAACATGAAGTGACCAATTTGTGAACGCTTCCTGAGCTACGTGAGATACAAAGGTAGTAGGTTCCTTAAAAGTTAATAAACACCCATTGATACATTTTAATAAATAATTAATGATTATTTCACTATAATAATTAATGGTAATTCACTAAAGACTCAATAAGACAAATTAATATAACTCTGAACCATGAAAAGTCCAACATTTTTATTTTAAAATTTGTGAACCTAGTAGGCTTAATAAATTGATAAATGCCTTTGAACGGCAACACGAAACTAAAATTTTGATAGTATAAATTTGTTTCCTGAAAATACCAAGGTACTTCTATTAGTTTATCAACTTTGGGTATGGGTTTAGCAATTTGAGTTGCTTTTTGAGTTTTTAAGACGTCCAACAGTAGGACATGGGCATCCTTATGTAATTAATCTGGGGTGAAGGAGGACAACACTCAACGGAGGGAAACATAACAACATAAACATTCGTTTTAGAACATTATGAATCCAAATCCGCGAGAAACCCCCATAGTTGTATGTCTGTGTGTGTGTGACTAAATCATGTGTACTCTGCCCAGGCCTTATTCGCCAACCGATTTTTGAGATTCTTTTTTATTCGACTCCGATAACTTTCGACTTCCACAATATTAAATAGAAATTATATAGAAATTAGCATTAGAAATTAAAAAAAAATTAGAAATTATATAGAAATTAGCATGGAAAAGGGGAAAGTTGGGAAATAATATTCACAAAATATACGATTTGTCATTCAATATTTCAGTTACTTTAGAGCTTACTAATTGTATCCAATGATGTCGTTTATTGGAAATTAGGGAAAAACTCTCAATACACCTTTGGATTTTCATGAATTATTTTTTGTGCCACCATAGAACAAATCTGTGGTGCCACCATGGTAGTCCACTATTTCTAAATCAAAATACTGACTAAATTACATTGAATGAAACCTTTTTGTGCAGAAGGAAGATAAATAAGAATGCATGTTTTATCGCGTACGAACTGGTTCAAATTGAACTAATCCTTATCCATTGGGATGTCCTCTGAATGCATACATTCCTAAACAATGTTTTTCTACAACATTTTCTTCTCTTCTCTTGATTCTCTCGTCTTTTTTCGTAGTTGTTTCTTCCTGGTTGTCAAATCCTTTCCCTCCCTCATTTTCTTCTCTTCTATTTTTGCTTTAACAATTTCTTCTCTAGCCTTTTCTTATTAATTTCTTGTATTTCTCTCTATTCAGGTAACGTAATGCACCAATGAACTGAAGTGTGCTTTTCATCAGGTTTTTTCCTTCTTTTCGTACCAGCAGTCTTGGAAGAGCTAGGCATTAAATTTGTAGTTTTTTTGCTGTACCTTACCTTAGCTTAGCTTAGCTTTATCTACTATCCAACCTTCTAGAGTTATTTTTTCTTCCCTAGTTTTTCTTTTCTATGTATACCTAAAGATAAAGCTAGGAATAGTCGAATAAGCCTGTGCCAGAAAGTGTTCACTAATTGGAAAGCAGGAACCAATTCGTGAACGACCATGAGTCATCTCAAAAGAAGCTGTTCACAAACTGGTAAACTTACTTTTTTAGTGTCTGCCAAGATACGCAACGACCTTGAGGAAATTTTTGGATTGAAAATAACCTCAACATTCAGTAAATGAACCAAGCGCATGTTTACCAGTTTGTGAACGGCCGTTCACGAATTGGAAAACATTGACTTTTTGATACCAGTTTGAAAACACTTAGCAAATTGAACAAAATCGCAACATCAACTAAATCTTTGGTGTTTTTCTTATGTAAGAAGTTATAACGAATATTATACACACAAAAAGTACATGAAAAAAACTGAAGAAACCATTAAAATGCAAGTACAACTGAATCAGATATTAGGGCTTACTTTGATGGGGCAGCACCTGTAGAGGCACTCTTGGAACTGAATGCAAGATAACCTCGTCTGTATCTGAACTAACTCAACGAAACTTCACAGTGCGCTCTATGGGAACATGTAGTAACCAATTAAAATCAGAAAAAGCAACAGATCGCGCCAGAAGTCTTAATCTACATTATTTTCTCCCAAAGTGTTCACGAACTGGGGGGTGTTCACAAATTGGTGAGGTTACCCTACGTAGAATCCAAAAATCCAATAAAAATTTGGCCGTACTTCCGCCGTACGCCGTACGCGGCACTTTTGCCACTTAGCATTGACCGATTTTGATGAAATTTGGTATGTAGGCTCCATTTGGGGTCTAGTTGTGTCCCAAAGATTTTGGTTGATGTAACTTCTAAGGGTTGAAAAATGAATTTTGAAATTTTGAAAACGCCCTCAACTCAAAAAATTTTGATATGAAGGTATTGTTTTTTCTTCAATTTAAGATTCTGTAGAAGTACTAGAAATTTTGAGACCACGCGGAGCTCTGTAGCATAAACCGTCCGCTCCCTACAAGAATTTAAGGGTTGGACGTACGATAAGTCAGAAACACGAGTGTGAATTGCAAAAGAGGCCTAATCTCCGTTCAAATTTTAGCTGAACGAAATGCGATCGATGTTTTTCTTCATGTTGGATGGTTGGTGGCTTTGCAGACGGGTGATCAATATAGAAAAATAATAAACCAATGTGTAATAATTTGCAGCGTTTTAGACTTCTAATAATTTACAAAAAAATATTTCTAAAAATTCAGCTTTATCCATTAATTTTTAAATGGCGATTTAAATCCAATCAATCTGGTGACACCTTGGGACAGCTGTGGAATTCATTAGATGTTTTCGGTGACACTATTGACACCATGGTCCAATTAGGGTAAATGAAGCGAAAAAAGATGAAGTAAGCTGGGGGCCAAAATGAGTGATAAAAGTTGAAAGAAAGAATACTACCTAGATGAAAAGGGTGTAAAATATTATCAAAATATTCCAGACATGGTTCCTCTAAAGATTAGGACCATCCAAGATTCACCACTGCTTCGAAGGAGTTTTCGCAGTCTCATGTGAACATATCAATTTATCACCTTTCGTGTTAATGTCAAACATGTACACATAGTAGTAAAAAGGGTGGAGTAGTTTTATATCTTTCTTGATCTTGTACGAGTGCGTCGAATCTCCCATCTTGTTCTCTAAACCGAGTACAAATGAATTCACGAATTTTGAACTTTCATGAACAGAGTCATTGGTCTGAGCAAATAAGGCACCATCTGGAAACATGGGATTCATGGTTTACTTCAGAGCAATATCCTCGGCCTGGGAATTAATTTTTTCCACGTTACAATACTTTTTTGACTAATTTTACGGATATATGAAGCTTACTAGCGAAATGGAAGGTCAAAGTGCGATTTGAACTCCTTAGAGATGAATAAATGAACAATACCAGTTTCAGTGCACAACTAGGAGATCCCAATTGAAGCCCACATACCGTCGAAATTTAAATCATCGAAACTTGTTTGTTCACTCGAGAGAAACGACTACTTCAAAGACTTGTTTTCAACTTCGAAAAAGTCGAGATTGAACGTTGAAATCATCGAAAATTGTTGGTTTACTTGAGAAAAAAGACTTCAAAGGCTTGTTTTCAACTTCGATTGTTCGAAAAAGTCAAGAATGAATGTTGAAATCATCGAAACTTGTTGGTTTACTCGAGAGAAATGACCACCTCAAAGGCTTGTTTTCACCTTCGATTGTTTAAAAAATCGGGAATGAACGTTGAAATCATCGAAACTTGTTGGTTTACTTGAGAAAAATGAAGAATTCAAAGGCCTGTTTTCACCTTCGATTTTTTGAAAAAGTTGAGAATGAACGTTGAAATCATCGAAACTTGTTTGTTCACTCGAGAGAAACGACTACTTCAAAGGCTTGTTTTCAACTTCGATTGTTCGAAAAAGTCAAGAATGCAAGTTAAAATCATCGGAATTCGTTGGTTTACTCGAGGGAAACGACTGCTTCAAAGGCTTGTTTTCGCCTTCGATTGTTCGAAAAATTTTAAAATGAACGTTGAAATCATCGAAACTTGTTGGTTTACTCGAGAGAAATGACCACTTCAAAGGTTTGTTTTCACAATGTTATGAACACTCCAGCAATTTTTGAAAAAAATAAGCAATTTCAGTGGCATTGTAAATTTATATCTATATATTTATATCTATATTATATATTTAAATTTATATCTATATTATCTATATTTTTAGGGGTTTACGGGATCAAATGTAATTCCCTGAGTTTTTCAGTACAGTAAATTTTTGGTTTCCCAGGTTGCTGGACACCCTGAAATCGCACAATGCCTAGTAAAATACTGCTACGCCTAGTAAAATTAATAAATTTAGAATTAATCTACAATCTTCATTATTTGTCTGTAAATGAGAACCAGTAAAAAAGAAACCTACTAAACTTTCGTGTCACCTTTCATGTAACATTCTTACCATTGAAAATTTGATATTTTGGTTTATTAAGGCTGTTAAGAATCGATTATCCATACAGGAAATAAAACTAGGAAATACTGATACTATAATGTTTTATTTCTTCACCCTTTCCTCCATCAAAGCATGGGAACTACTATGGAACATGTTCCTTCTAAGGAACACCTGCTTGTTGATGTGAGGAACAAGTCCCCCTGAAGAAACGACTTAAAAGTGGATTTTTAAAGATTTTTATTGATTTTATTGCATTTCTTGGCTATTTGAGGTGCAGGGGGGATAAAAATGACGGCGAAACAATTTTCAGGTAGTGGAATCACCGAGTGAACCATAAAGGGTTAATTTTGGTCTACCGTAGATAATGTGTGAAACGAAAAACATACAATTTTGATGGTTGGGGGGATTAAAGAATTGTATTTACTTATTGCTTGACTCCGAAGATTCATTATTGAAAACAATCTTGAATTTTACGAGTGAAGTGTTTAAGGTTTTTTCTTGGTAAAATCTAGTATTATTTGTCTTCCTTTCCAACAGAAGTGACAGAGAGGAAATAAGATCAGCTGCTGTGAGCGACAATACAGAGTTCTCTCCTGTTCATCTTACAGCGTTGAAAATTGGAACTCTTTCTATTATGTTTTCGTATTTTATTCAAAACCACTGGGAGTGAAGGGAGAAAGTCAACTCAGCAGTAAAACTAGGTAATGTAGCAATAAAACTACATGCAATTAACAATAATCCCTGTGGATTGTTATCACTTTAATACAAATGAAAGTGATCAGGAGATAATCATTTCAGCTGAGAGAGCGATTGTGTTTGCTTGTCTATTGAGCATACTTGAGTGGAACATTTTGTTCAATGAAATGGAAAACTAAAAAGCATAGCTTACTCACGTTTGACGGTCAGTAACAGGAGATCGAAGTTGTCTTGGTACAACGGATCGTAGAAAATACCAGGCTGTGAAACAATGATTCGGGAGGCCGTTTCTGGCTGAAACGATCGGACGTGTCTTCGAGAAGAATTGCTATTTAATTCTCGCCCTCCAACCGACAAACCCCACTCAACTTTACCTCGGATGTAAGGCTTAGTGTAGGCCACCCAAATCGAAACATAATCAGGGTGAACGGGATCGCAGTTATAACTGCATCTGCGGAAAAATATAAGAACAGACATGACAAAGACACCAGAGTACATGGTTTGCGGGTACCTAGGTACTATGACACCGGGAACATTTTCCTCATTTTATCTCATACCCTTCCCACTTTACTATATCCTTGGGGTGGGGTTTTGTAATTATATAATGCATTCTTTCGTAATCACATTTTTTCCCAAAAAACTTTTTTTTACAAACAAATTAAATAACATTTGAACCCGAAACTTCTGCAAAAAAGTCAAAATGTTAATTTTTTTAATTAAGATTTTTGAAGAATTCTATTAAACTTAACCCTTTAGCGTTCGATCTTGAAAAAAAAAAATGTCTAGACTTTTGTGTCCCCGTCAGTAGAACACATCACATGACCCCTGTCCTGTTTGCTCTAGGGATGGGTATCGATACTCGATATTTCAAAATATCGATACTTTTGTACCAATACTCGATATTTTAGTATCGATACTGCACCATCCGATATTTTTGGATATCGATACCTACTTTGGATCCAATATTTCTAAATATCGAATATCGATACTGTTCTCGCGGAAAATTCAACATAATGGCTCAAAAATAATGAAGGTAGAGAGGCTTATGGGTCATTACTATTTGATTGCACAAATAACGTTTACATCATGGAAAAAATCACTCTGCTTAGACTCCAATAGTGTAAATGAATAAAAGTTGTTGAAAAAATTATTTTTCTTGAGAAAATTGGATAATATTGATAGTTTATGACACTAAAATATCGATACTCGATATTTTAAAATATTGATACTCGATATTTTAAAACATCGATACTCATGGCCAACGATACTTGGGGTATCGATACTCAGATACAATACAGTATCGATACAAAATATCGATACTTCTATAACGATACACATCTCTAGTTTGCTCACGATTTTTTTTCACAGAATTTCATTACTACCTATTTGGTGCTTTAGCCTATTACTTCAGCCTAAAACAGTATTAATTTCATTATCAGAGGAATTATTGAGGAAATCAGCTTTTCATTGTGTCCCTCTCTCAGGGACACAATTCGCTTGGTGCAACGTTCTTAGTCATTTCCAACTGTAGGTGTATGTTGTCCCTGTCAGAAGGCCACAATATCTCTCTTTATTAACCCAATAGTTTTTCAGTGTATATTAGTGAAGACAGTGCCGTCCTTAGCAACTGCGAGGCCTGGAGCAAAACATTTTTGCGAGGCCTTTTTTAACTATGGTTGACAGGGGGGGGGGGGGGAGGGTTCCGGAAATTATTTGTCAAGACTTGCGTAGTATGACTCACCGACGCGGACGAGCGCGAGGCTAGGGTTCGGTCATTTTGCCGCCGCGCCGCTATCAAACGATGTTTTGCATTGCTTTCTTGAAGTCACTAATATCTTGTTCGTTTTTGTTTTATCTATCCAATAATTGAAAATATTGCGCGTATAATCAGACTTTATATTTTAAACATGTATATCTTCACTCTGCACACTATTTCAATTCAACCAAAACTTTTACTTATTGCGTTTCAGCGACAGTAAGGCCTCGCAGCGCGAGGCCTTCCTCAGCGCGAGGCCTTGAGCGGCCGCTCCACTCGCTCCACCCTACTGGGTGAAGAAATGAAACAATGTTTCATTTATTTTTGTTATTATTTAAATAATCGACCAACATTTCCTTAATAAAATTTCTAAGGAAGTGAAATAATCACAGAAATGAGGAAATATCGTTTCGTACCATCTCAGAGTGAAGAATTTTCAAAACACAGTTTACTAGGAAATCAAGGTAGAAAACGCTGCAAATTATTACACAATGGTTTATTATTTTTATATAGATCACTCGTCTGCAAAGCCACCAACCTTCCTACATGAAGAAAAACATCGATCGCATTTCGGTCAGCTTTAATTTGAACGGAGATTAGGCCTCTTTTGCGATTCACACTCGTGTTTCTGATTTATCGTACGTCCAAACTTTAAATTCTCGAAGTGAGCGAACGGTTTGTCCTACAGAGCTCCGGGCGGTCTCAAAAAATTCTAAAAATTCTATGGAATCTTAAATTGAAGGAAAAACAATACCTTTATATCAAAATTTTTCGAGTTAGGGCATTTTCAAAATTTCAAAATTGATTTTGGAAACTTTAGAAGTGACCTACATCAACCAAAATCTTCGGGGCACAACTAGACCCCAAATGGAGCCTACATACCAAATTTCATCAAAATCGGTCAATGCTAAGTGGCAAAAGTGCCGCGTACGGCGGACGGCGTATTTTTGGATTCTACGTACCTTGAAACGTAAACCATCAAATTTTGAGGGGGTGTTAAAAATTTTTTTTTTCTTGGTCGATTCCAAAGGTTCATTATTGAAAATAACAAACCAAAAGTTGATCGAATGGGTTGTAAGTCGTTGCGCTCCACGTTTTGTGTCCCTGTCAGAGGGACACAATCGCGAAAAAACCAGGTTCAGAAACAACAAAAAATTTGGAGCTGCACTTTTTCTCATTGTTTCCCGGTAAATAAAGAAACCCACCGACACTATCGGCTGTTTAGCAACCCTGGACGAAATTAATCGATTATTTTGTTGCGTCTCTCTCCCAGGGACACAAAACGTCCAGGTCAAAGATCTCGTTCAAATGGCTGAGCATCCGGCCTACCTACGATGCGTCCTTCTCAGAGGGACACAAAACGCTAAAGGATTAAATCAAAATGTTTATTATTTTCAATTTTAGTTTTTTGAAGAAATCTATAAAACTTCTAATCAATCTGTTTCTCGATATTTTCCCGTAGTCCGGACAACATTTTGAATTTTTTAGAAGTACCTAATCATGAGGAATTCGGAGGTCAATGAAACGTGGAGGAGAATTGGTTATAGTCGACACCTAACCAGGAGGGAAACCGTTTACTTTCCGTGGGCTGTGCATCCTCGGTTTTGATGGTTGGGGTGTTACGTTACTTAGCTACTAACCAAGCGTGTCAATCAGAATGGCTAGAAAAGCGTATCAGAATCAGAAATGGCCAGAGGAATCAAGTACCCTCTCAATTGAACCAACAACCACCTGGTGGGAGAAGATCCCCATTGAGCACGATCAGCCAGTCAATTCAGCTTTTGCCCTGCATTTTTTTCCTGCACGGAGTACCTAAGGCAAGTAGTGTTTGGTCAGTAGCCCAGACCCCTCTTCATAACTGTGTCGGCCCCAGGTCTTCATCATCTTCCTTGCTGTCAAGGTGACAAGGTGTCAAGTAACGAGGTGACTAATTTTGTACAATTATTGGGACCCACAGAGGTCAGTCTCGTTTTGTTTCATGTTCAAACTTGTCACACTCCGTTGAAACGCCTATAAATAACATTCGTTCTTCATAATCATATTTTACCATATTCATGAGACACTTTTGTCCTTATAATCTTACTTTGTTCGGTATTATTCTGTATTTTTCATGTCATGCTTAAAGTGCATCTCATTCATACTATTTTTTGTGTATTCTCATTTATTTTCCTAGTTTTCTCAATATGAGACACTTGTTCAGTTTTGGTTACTTGAGTAGAGTCACATGGCACACTCATGTTGTTCAAAACTAGCCTTTATTCAACGCAGTGGACACGTTTTACATATATTTATATTATAAAGGATTACTGTGATTCGCCTTCTGCGACAGTGTGACTGACCAGCAGCTTACAAGCTCTGGTGCCAGGAAAGCTGCTTGGAGCAACCTGAAGCTAGTGCTGTGGATGCAGTTGACCCAAACCCTTATAACTCCATTGATATTTTGTGTACCGCAATGAATTATCTTTTTTTTTTTTTTTTTTTTTTTTTTTTTTTTTTTTTTTTTTTTTTTTTTTTTTGTAACTCCCCTCAAAGACAAAATGTCTTTTTTGACGGAGGGGGCACGCCATAAAATAAAAATAAATAAATAAATAATTAAATAATGGGGAGGACGCCCAGGACTCACCCGACGCCGGCCCTAGGGATGAGGGAAGATGAGGAAGGTGGGGGTGGGAGAGAGGGATGAAGGGAAGTGCCTCTATAAAACGACCACCAGTTCAAATATGAGCCGAGCAGGACACGGGTGGTGATACCACGGAGTACGCCTACTGAGATGCCCAACTCACGCAACTCCGTGGCACTTTTCCCGCACCACACCCCGCGCCATGATAAGGTTGCAGCCATCACCCTGATGTTGTTGGGTGCCACTCCTTTTAGCTCCGACACCGCTTGCCGTAAATCATTTCTATCATACTTTCTTATCTTAGCCCGCCAAGTCTGCTCCATGTCCAAGCTGCCATTGACAACTTGGACATCCAGGATAATGCAAGACTGGTCGGGCTTGACGGCAACGATGTCAGGCTTCTTACCCTGGTCACTTGGCATGTGATACAATCTCTCCCTCTCAACATCCCAGCCGCTAGATGACAAAGCACCTGCTATCTGCTTGGCGACCGCATCATGACGTAAAATGCGGCCCCCATGAGTCCGAGGACATTGCTGCACTACATGATACAGATGTTCATTTCCACTCCGACAGGCGCGGCAAAGGGGTAGAGTTGTCCCACGACTACCCCTCGAACACCGTACCGCAGTTGGCAGAGTTGCCATGCGGACGGCGTGGAAGTGTCGGTAGTCGCGGGCCCCAATGCCTTCCGAAGCCCAATCTACCCATTGGGAAGAGACAGGGCTTTCGGAGCACTGTCGGAGTTCTTTACCATCTACTGACTCATGCAGCGCAGCAGCGAACTCAGCAGACGAACTGGGTTTTGGAGCAGATGGTGTTGCTCGGTCGCACCATGCTAACTGCTGCCTGACAAAATCAAGATCAGCAGCCGCACGGGCGACCTCCCAGCTCGACCCTTGAAGGGCTAGCAGGCGCTGGCGGCGCAATGAAGGGATACATGCTGAGAGAGACACAACGCCAAGCCCACCGGATTTGACCGGTGCGTGAACATAGGCACTTGGGACACCAGGTGGGAACCTCAGCCAAGAGCGCACAGCAGAGCGAACTTGTCGATCTAACTCTTGCAGCCTCCCCGCCGTAAGCCTGCCAAAGACTAACCCATAGGTCAGCTTTGGCAGTAAGTACGTGCGGAGGAGGCGCAGCTTCTGCTGTGGCTTCAATGGAGCCTTGGTAACGCGAGCTAGCGCTCTACCAAGGTCCACACGGCTGGCACTAATGGTGGCCACCCCCATGAAGTCGACTCCAAGGTACCGCCAAACCTCCAACACGGATCGAGATGGGATGGGGGATTGTCCTATCACAAAACCCCCATCCACAACTTTCACCTTATGTTGGCGACCCGACGGGACCAAGGAGACCGACCCACACTTATCGGGGTTAACCACAAAACTTTATTCAACGCAGTGGACACGTTTTACATATATTTATATTATAAAGGATTACTGTGATTCGCCTTCTGCGACAGTGTGACTGACCAGCAGCTTACAAGCTCTGGTGCCAGGAAAGCTGCTTGGAGCAACCTGAAGCTAGTGCTGTGGATGCAGTTGACCCAAACCCTTATAACTCCATTGATATTTTGTGTACCGCAATGAATTAAATATACTCTATAAATATGTACTAACGCAATTCCTAGTTCCACTTCTAGTCGTTCAAACCGAATGGTAGCTTCGAAAGTGTAATTTGTCCGAGTGGCCTCCTCTGGAACTATAACTGTTAGAGTATAGACGTAGACCAGGCCGCATTGCGGTGGTCGATATTTCCTAATCAAGGGGTCTGAAAAGTAGAATTCTCTGGTCAGAAACATATTTTGACCTATTTCCAAATACCCAATGTTATAATGAATGAGGCCTCTCAGTTTCGAGTGTCACTTTGAAGTAAATGTAATAAATGTTCATTTTGGTACCTACCCAGTACCTACAGGTAGGTACGAATAGCTATAACTTATAGTCAGTTTCTTGTGTTTTTAAGAGCATAAAGAGGAACCCTGTTACAATGCAAAAGAAATCATTTCTGCTGGTACGGGAAACCAAATCTGCTATAAAGGCGGAAAGTACAAAATCTGGCAATAAAAACTATGCAAATTATTACACAACGGTTTATTATTTTCCTGTAAAGATCGCCCGTTTGCTAAGAACACAGCTTTTAAGGACCAGGAGTAGGCGAAGGGAGGGGGGTTGAGAAAAGCTTCTAGGATGGTCACGTGTAATCTCGATTAATTTTACGATCGCTCTCATTATTTAACCATGGTTCATCTTAAGAGCTCTGGATAGTCACATTCGTTTTTAAAACTTGAACACTATCCAAAATTAACTAAAAGTGCCAGTAAAGATTTATTCAATAGGTAATTAATTATCCTCACAGAAACCTCTGGGAGGTGTTAAATAAATTTTAAAATCGTTGCTATTATAATTTAATGAGAAAATAATGCCTTCATATTAAAAGTTTTCAAGCTAGGCCGTTTTAAGAAATTTTCCAGTGTCAAAGGTTAAAGATGTGATTGGATGTGATTCCGGAATTCACGCTTGCGCATGCGCAGTGGCTACTATCAGTCCGAAGGTGGTGATTTTCATAGGGAACCATATAAATACTAATATGTAACATCCCTGAAAATTTCATTGAAATCTGATGGAAAATGTAGAAGTTATGGCCGTTTTTTTTTTTTTTTTTTTTTTTTTTTTTTTTTTAATAAACTCCCCTCAAAGACAAAATGTCTTTTTTGACGGAGGGGGCACGCCAGAAACGAAAATAAATAACTAAATCAAATATAATGGGGAGGACGCTCAGGACTCACCCGACGCCGGCCCTAGGGATGAGGGAAGATGAGGAAGGTGGGGGTGGGAGAGATGGATGAAGGGAAGTGCCTCTGTAAAACGACCACCAGTTCAAATACGAGCCGAGCAGGACACGGGTGGTGATACCACGGAGTACGCCTACCGAGATGCCCAACTCGCGCAACTCCGTGGCACTTTTCCCGCACCACACCCCGCGCCATGACAAGGTTGCAGCCATCACCCTGATGTTGTTGGGTGCCACTCCTTTTAGCTCCGACACCGCTTGCCGTAAATCATCTCTATCATACTTTCTTATCTTAGCCCGCCAAGTCTGCTCCATGTCCAAGCTGCCATTGACAACTTGGACATCCAGGATAATGCAAGACTGGTCGGGCTTGACGGCAACGATGTCGGGCTTCTTACCCTGGTCACTTGGCATGTGATACAATCTCTCCCTCTCAACATCCCAGCCGCTAGATGACAAAGCACCTGCTATCTGCTTGGCGACCGCATCATGACGTAGAATGCGGCCCCCATGAGTCCGAGGACACTGCTGCACTACATGATAAAGATGTTCATTTCCACTCCGACAGGCACGGCAAAGGGGTAAGGTTGTCCCGCGACTACCTCTCGAACACCGTACCGCAGTTGGCAAAGTTGCCATGCGGACGGCGTGAAAGTGTCGGTAGTCACGGGCCCCAATGCCCTCCGAAGCCCAATCTACCCATTGGGATGAGACAAGGCTTTCGGAGCACTGTCGGAGTTCTTTACCATCTACTGACTCATGCAGGGCAGCAGCAAACTCAGCAAACAAACTGGGTTTTGGAGCAGATGGTGTTGCTCGGTCGCACCATGCTAACTGCTGCCTGACAAAATCAAGATCAGCAGCCGCACGGGCGACCTCCTAGCTCGACCCTTGAAGGGCTAGCAGGCGCTGGCGGCGGAGGGAAGGGATACATGCCGAGAGAGACACAATGCCAAGCCCACCGGATTTGACCGGTGCGTGAAAATAGGCACTTGGGACACCAGGTGGGAACCTCAGCCAAGAGCGCACTTCTCGATCTAATTCTTGCAGCCTCCCTGCCGTAAGCCTGCCAAAGACTAACCCATAGGTTAGCTTTGGCAGTAAGTACATGCGGAGGAGGCGCAGCTTCTGCTGTGGCTTCAATGGAGCCTTAGTAACGCGAGCTAGCACTCTACCAAGGTCCACACGGCTGGTAGTAATGGTGGCCACCCCCATGAATTCGACTCCAAGGTACCGCCAAACCTCCAGCACGGATCGAGATGGAATGGGGGCTTGTCCTACGACAAAACCCCCATCCACAACTTTCACCTTATGCTGGCGACCCGACGGGACCAAGGAGACCGACCCACACTTATCAGGGTTAACCACGAGTCCACACCTGGCTAGCTGCTTAGCAAATGCATTGAGGGCGATCTGCAAGCCCTCACGGGTTTCTGCAAGTAGGATAACATCATCAGCAAAAGCCAATGCTCCTACTCGCACCCCAGGGGCGAGATCAAACCCTACTTCAGTAGGCAGCTTCACGTAGGAAATAGTAGTAGGAAATTCACGTTTGCGCATGCGCACTGGCTACTATCAGTCCTAAGGTAGTGATTTTTATAGGGGACCATCTAAATACTAATCTGTAACATCCCTGAACATTTCATTGAAATCGAATGGAAAATGTAGAAGTTATGGCCGTCACAAGGAATTCACGTTTGCGCGTGCGCAGTGGCTACTATCAGTCCTAAGGTAGAGATTTTTATAGGGGACCATCTAAATACTAATCTGTAACATCCCTGAAAATTTCATTGAAATCAAATGGAAAATATATAAGTTATGGCCGTTACAAGGAATTCACGTTTGCGCATGCGCAGTCGCTTCTATCAGTCCGGGGATGATGATTTTCATAGGATTATCATCTTCATGTCTACACACCAACCCGCACAATCCCTGAAAATTTTATAGAAATCGGACAATAACTTCGTATAGTTATGCCCGTTACAAGGATTTCATGACAGACAGACAGACACGGAACCAAAATAATTTTGAACAAATATTGTTCAAAAAGGTCTAGAACGGAAAACGCGGGTGAAAATTTTGATTCTGGAGAACTTTTTTTTCATCCTTGAAAAGTGAAAACAAAGCTTCCGCTACCTTGGTAGACTCGGAAGCAATATTGGATTTTTGGACAAAAACTTAAACGTGACCAGGGTTACTTTTTTTCTTGGCCGATCCCGAAGGTTCATTATTGAAAGTAATAAACCAAAAGCAGTAATCTTGACAACCAACCTTCGATTTGCTTGAGCTGACAGCTGGGGTCGTCGGTATGGTTACACTTCTGATAATACTCCATCTCTGACAAGTGCATATTATGGTTGAGATTTTCCCATGCCACCTCGATCGGAATCAAACACGAAAAGGTGCGGTTAGATCCTCCTCGAAGCCGGAAATCAACTTTCCCCAGCACAGTATCTACGAAACACTGTGATAAAGTAAATTCGTTAGGTTTCACGTACATGGGTAAGTAGAACATTCATATCATACGAGCAATGAAATATAACATTCCTATGTTAGTGTATATATCTGGAAGTTTTAGTCTGATATGTTAGTTAAAGGCTGTCATGTGACATTCCCCTTATGTACGAAATACATGAATTTAGTTCAACTTCAATAGGACCTCATTAGTCTCATGTTATGTTCTGTACTTGAATACATAATTTGAGCCAAATAAAGGTCCAATTGGTTTGAGCATCACCAATTTTTAAAAGAATTCACATTTGTGCCTCACATGGCCAGAGGAAATTGCAAAACGTCTGCCAAGTGGGTGTGGCACATAGCTTCCTCGTATCCATAACCCGATTGTATAGATGATCCGATGCATAATAGTTAATCTCAAAAAACCAATCTCTAAGTACCTTTCACTACCCTCAAAGGGGACCATCTACACGCTAATCTGGACAATCCTGGAAAATTTCATCAAATTCAGATGAAAAATTAAGTGAGTAGGTGTATGTGATTGGATCAAAAAAACACAGCCCCAGCACATAGCCTCAGCTGGGTTTCGAATCCGCGACCTTAGGAGCTCAGATCAAGATTTTATCCTCTGAGCTACCGAAGCCTTACAATTAATGGGATTCGAGATTCTCACAGGAGACCATCCCTCTATGAATGAACCCCTCTATGAAAAACAATTCTTTGTGATTTTCATAGGGGACCATCTAAACACTACTCTGTAACATCCCTGAAAATTTCATTGAAATCGCATGGAAAATGTAGAAGTTATGGCCGTTACAAGGAAATTCACGTTTGCGCATGCCCAGTGGCTACTATCAGTCCGAAGGTGGTGATTTTCATAGGGGACCTTCTAAATACTAATCTGTAACATCCATGAAAATTTCATTGAAATCAAATGGAAAATGTGGAAGTTATGGCCGTTACAAGGAATTCACGTTTGCGCATGCGCAGTCGCTTCTATCAGTCCGAGGATGATGATTTTCATAGGGGACCGTCTACACACCAACCCGCACAATCCCTGAAAATTTTATAGAAATCGGACAATAACTTCGTATAGTTATGCGCGTTACAAGGAATTCATGACAGACGGACAGACACGGAACTAAAATTGTTCAGAAAGGTCTAAAACGCAAAACGTGAGTGGAAATTTTGATTTTGGAGAATTTATTTTTTCGTCCTTGAAAAGTGAAAAAAAAACTTCCGCTACCTTGGTAGACTCGGAAGCAAAAATTGGCATAGTGCCTAATATGGCCACAATGTATGTGGAAGTATTCCTTACCCAAGAAGGAACACACGCATTCTAGTACAGAATGCTGCAATCAGTTTAATCGTGGAGAATGTTGGCCAAGTGTGTTAGATTACGTTTGTCAGTCTTGTGAGTATTATGTTGCTCATTATCATCCAGAAATTAATACTATAGGGGAAGAACAATACAATTCGGCATCAGATGAATTTTTCCAGTAAAACACAATTTATCCTTGAAGTGACGAGGAATGAAATTATTACAATAAAATAAACCAGAAACAGTTTATTTACGTACTTGGTTGCTTTTTGAGCCTCGAAAATTCCTTAATAACAGGAGATTCCTAAATATAATTCCTAAATAACGATTCACTTCGTTTTGGGCGGGTTAATTGGCCGAAGAACGTACAGATATAAGTAATTTGAGACTGTCACATAAATAATGACAGTCATCGTAGGAAAAATAAATTCTTTGGGGTTACCGTGGGGTGGAAATGTTTTGCTTTGTTAAGGTGAAGTCGTTGTAGCGGTCCAACTATTCGACTGCTACCTAGAACTGAGCCATAGACTTACTACTCTGATGATATGGCGTATTCTCTACTTACGTATTGAGGTTTATGGAATATAGTTATTCCCCCGTAGTGCGGTGGATCGCCTTGTATGGTGTATTCAAAAATAAACAGGTGTCTACCGAAGTTGAGGAAGAATGCTGGGAGCTCCAAAACTGCGGACTTTTCGTCTTCCAAAATCATAGGAACGGGATCGTTTCTTTCTGAAATTATTGAACTAAGATTGATAAAACGCTGCAAATGATTAAAAAATGTATGTGTGTCTCTGTCACGAAATCCTTCTAACGGGCAAAACTATACAAAGATATTGTCCGGTTTCGATGATATTTTCAGGATGATATTTTGAGTGGATTGGCGTGAAGATGGTCCTCTATGAAAGTCATCACACCAGTATCAATAGTAGCCTCTGGAGGAGCATGCGCAAACGCGAAATACTTGTAACATCCATAATTTCTACATTTTTTATCAGAATTTAATGACCAGGGATCGGATTTTTATGTATTTAAAAATGCAAAATATTTAACATATATTGTTTTTGTATAATATGTGGTAAATAAGTAAGAATGTTGAAATATTTTTTTAAATGTTCATAAGCTCAAAACGAACAATTGATCAAAAGAAAAAAATTGGTTAGTTGAAAAAGAAGGGTGAAATGTGGAATTCGCTCTTTGAAATTATTCGCCACCACAAGGAACTTCAAATGTTCAAAAGTGAAGCGACGACGATCTGGACGAAAAATCACCTTGTACCTACTGAACGACTATTCAACGTCCACAAAAGTTATCGGTTCGCTCTTGAAGGCGTTGATCTTGTTGGGAGTGAATGCAGCACAATCACTTGAGATTTCAGACCCTTTGAAAATATCCATCTCATCTCTTCTCCGCCATAAAGCGCTAATAAAGTGTGTTCCATGTTTCTTGAATTTTATCCAAAGGCTGTGAGCAGTATAAGTAAAGCGAGGCCCGAAGTGCCGATTCCGTCCAGGTTTTTTTTCACAACATAAAAAATCGCACTCCAAACCAAAAATTAATCGAGAAGTACCAAGAAAGATAAGATTGACGCATCACAACAATTAAATGGAAATTCATATGATTTACACCCACTCCCATCGATACAGCACAAAAACACAGGCTGAAGATGAGTGAGAGGCCTTGACTGTCGTTCACAGCCCTTGATCCGTGATTTTCAGCTATGACAACCGTCTGTGGACTCTCCACAAATTATAATTCCAGGCGATAATTATCGTCTTTCAAACGGAGGAATCTTCCTAAAAATTATGAAAAACCGCTCGAAATGAAAAAAAAAAAAATACTTTTTTTTAGTTAGATATTTTTAAATATGTATTTACAGCGAAATATGTGAAAATATGTAAAATAAAAGTAGGCTTAATCGGTTAAAAAGTTGATTATTTGAACATTTCTTCAATATTGCCAATATATTGTCTAGAAAAGAATATGTAAAAACATAAGAATCTGATCCCTATTAATGACATTTTCTTGGATCGTTCAGATTAGAATATAAAGAACCCCAATGAAAATCTTGGCTTTCGAATTGATAGTAGCTTCTGCGCATGCGATGAATTTCTTGTAATAGCCTTTACTTCTACACATTTCGTTCGACTTTGATGAACATTTCAGGGATTATTTTCGATTGGCGTGAAGATGGCCCCAAATTAGTGTAGCGCAAGGTACTTAGAGATTGATGTTTTGAGGTTAGATACAATGCATCGAATCATCAGATGATTAAACTATTAAATCGGGTTATGGATGCGAGGAAGCTATGTGTCAAGCCCACTTGGGAGACTTTTTGTTCATCTTTCAATCACCCATATTATCAGACTTTCAATTCATTAGAGTAATTCTGTTTCATTTTATTCCAGAGGGTTCGGATTTACAGAAACTCCCTAGATCTGTCATTTATTACAAAATTCTCAGGGCAGTTCAAGGCAAATTTAGCTTGTTCCCCAGGCAACTCAAAAAGTGAAAATTAACTCTGATTTTGGGATAATTTGAGGTAAAGGGCATCAAAAGGATGCACTCAAAAAACCTATTCCCTTCCAGCGCGCATTTTGTTTGAATGCATCAAATTTGTAGATTATAGATTGATCCGCTAGGAAAAACGCTGCAAATTATTACACAATGGTTTATTATTTTTCTATATAGATCACTCGTCTACAAAATCACCAACCATCCAATATGAAGAGAAGAAAAAAAAAAAAAAAATGAAAATCTCAACCATTGATCGCATTTCGGTCAGCGCTAATTTGAACGGAGATTAGGCCTCTTTTGCGATTCACACTCGTGTTTTGATTTATATATATATATATATATATTTCAATATAAACCCTTAAATTTTCGTAGGGAGCGAACGGTTTGTCCTACAGAGCTCCGCGTGGTCTCAAAAATTTTTGAAAATTCTATAGAATCTTAAATTGAAGGAAAAACAATACCTTTATATCGAAATTTTTTGAGTTAGGGCGTTTTCAAAATTGATTTTGGAACCCTTAGAAGTGACCTACATCAACCAAAAGCTTCGGGGCACAACTAGACCCCAAATGGAGCCTACATACCAAATTTCATCAAAATCGGTCAATGCTAAGTGGCAAAAGTGCCGCGTACGGCGGACGGCGTACGGCGTACGGCGTACGGCGTACGGCGGACGGACGGCCAAATTTTCTATTCGATTTTTGGATTCTACGTACCTTGAAACGTAAACCATCAAATTTTGAGGGGGGTGTTAAAAAAATTTTTTTCTTGGTCAATTCCAAAGGTTCATTATTGAAAATAATAAACCAAAATTGATTCCAGACCAAAAAACATAATAATGATTTTTGCCCTAAATTATTTTTGGGCATCACACGGTTGAAAATCGATTCTGACGTTGAGATCAAGATTGATCACGGCGCAAAATTCCTATTCACCTTTCAAAAGTTTATCATACAGCGCACTACTCACAATATTCTAAAATATCTCACCTCCTTCCAACTGACATGCTGCATAAATGTACTAAATCTGGTAAATATCTTCTGATTAACTTCAATTTACTCGTAATAAACTAAGAGAATATCAAAGCGGTCTCTATCCTCATTTCATGTATTTCATATATGGTTTATAAAAGTTTATTCCCCTGACATTTTTTCCTACAACGTTTCCCAAGGTTTGGAAAAATCTTCATACAAAGATGACTTGCTCATATTAATCTTACCGTAGTGGCTGTTAGCGAATGATTGATGGTACCAATTCCTCCCGATAATCTTAGTTCCAACACAGGCCCGTTTAGATTGCTCCATTAAGAGTTTGAGCGGAGATCCTCTAGGGTGGAGTACAGGGTACCTTGCATCGACTGAGCTATAACAAATGAGAATGTTCTGACTCCAGGGGTAATTGCTCAAGACAAAAATGCTTTCCTCCACTCACAAGACTCACTTTCTATTGCATTAATTTACGGTTCGCTATGCAGCTTCAAATAGGTAATGACAGAGCAGTGGGCGTCTACATTCCGATGGGGTGTGCGCATGGGTCGGAAAAACTGTTTATTGCTATTTTTAATCCAAACTAGACCTCATTCTGAGAACGAGGTATTTCGGTGGGTCGGAAATTCAGGTTTTTGACCTCAAATTTGGATTCAGCACCATTGAAAACCTCCATACTCCAACTTTTTGCCCATTGATACCATAACATGCGGTAGAAAAATTAAATAAAGAGAGCACACAATTTAAAAAAAGGCGGGCCTTCATGAACGCACACACACTATGCCGCCGGCGTGTGTGCGTAGAATTTGTAGTATCCAAGGCCACGAGGCGTTTGAAACCGCACGCCATTAGTGGAATGTCTCGATCCAAGGTCAGGAAGTTAATACATCACAAGTAGTTACTACGTCACATCAATCAAATCTTCAACTTTCATTAGCTTCCCTAATTTCTTCTAAACATTTTCTCCATGAACAGTCCCGATTACCGTTATTCCTGAACCATGCTCTTTTGAAAAAAAAAAAATTAAATTGACTGAAATACCCTATTTTGACACCAACCGCGACCTTCTAGCGTGAGAAGACCTTTTTCTATGATTTTTCAAAGTTTCGAGTGTTTATGACGTGACAGTGGGCTGGGAGATCCCGCCCAGGTGAGAGGGGCGCGTGTTGTCATAAACATTCGAAACTTTGAAAAATCTTCGAAAAAGATCTAACCATCCAAAAAGAGAACGGCCAGTGTCAAAATTTTCAAGACGAGGTCTACTTTCGATTAAAAATTAAAAAAAAAAAAAAAAAAAAATCAGGCGCACCCTCTATTTAGAGGCTAGTAGAATTCGATTACTGATCGTTGGAAGGATTAGTGCATGGAACGTCCAATGGATTGTAAGTTGGATTCCAACTTCTATGAATATTACGAGTTGTAATAGAGGTAGAAATAGTGCTTTGGTACGTCTCTCGTATAACTAGTAATGGCAAGTGAATTTAATAATAAATTCGCTCAGTTTATCAGTTGTAGTGGTTGATTGGTTGGTAGATCAGTTATCTGGTGTTGCAAAAATGTTTCATGTAACAATGGTGTATTTCAGTCAATTATTTAATTTGATTTTTTCAAAAGACCATGGGTCGGGAGTAACGGTAATTGGGTCTGTTTGGCGAGAAAATGATGGGGAAATGTGGGGGAAAATGAGGGAAGCTATTGAAAGTTGAAGATTTGATTGATGTGACGTATTAACTTGCTGGCCTTGGATTGAGACATTCCACTAATCCCATGCGGTCTCAAACGCCTCGTGGCCTTGGATACTACAAAATACTACGCACACACGCCCGCGGCGTAGTGTGGGTGCATCCATGGAGGCCCGCTTTTTTTTTCAAACGTGTGATCTCTTTATTTAATTTTTCTACCGCATGTTACAGTATTAATGGGCAAAAAGTCAAAATCATCAAAAACCTGAATTTTCGACCCACTGAAATACCCCATACCGTTCAAATACTGCCTTAAGGGAGAATTTCAAATTTAGGGGGACAAAAGGTATTGATGATTGACAATATTTGATTTCCATCAAGGTTACTTGAAATGGATAAAACAATGTAAATTCATGCAGGATGAGTTAATGTGCGGATTTCCGAGAAAAAATAGAATGATTGATTGTATGTTGCATGTTGTAAAAGTATTGATGAGTACAGGGGGCGAGCGCTTTCGATGTAAGGACATCATCTTCAGGCCGCCGCGGGAGTACTAAAGTTTGTCAGACTCGTTCTAAATATAATATATATACTATATACTATATTATAATATTAATACTATTATAATATTAATACTATATTATAATATACTATATTATAGTTTGGGTGAAAGAGGGGTGAAAGGATCAGAAAGGAAAGGGCCACGTGGTAACCAGACCACGTGGTGAAAGGTTGTTTGTCTGTCATGTCAAGTGAAAGGGAGGGATATAACTGAGCCTATAGCTAATGGTCGCCTGGTCTTTTATTATTGACTATAAATTTAAATAAATAAAATAAAATAAATGTTTTAAAAAACTTACATAACTAACTTACTGCTAAACTATTTATTAATATTTACTTCTAACTTAGGTAGGTACTTTTTTATATTTATCTTTTTTCTAATTTTCGTTGTTTATAATAATTATAAACAACAAAAATTAAAAAAAAAAGATATAAAAAAGTACCAGTATTAAAAGAGTATCAAAATTATATTGATTGATGTTGTTTACGTTCAACCGAGTACTATTCATACTACTAGGAAATTTTTCTTATCTTCAACAATAAATTCGGAACTTGTAAATCGTTGTTCTGACAACGAAGCTACATGAGCTTCTGACGCTTTCCGAGCTGAGATTGGCTGTCACTTGAGCTAATGACATGATTTTTTGCATGAACTCACCATCCTTCGAATGTATTTGTCATCAAGCAGTCATATGGATCTCTCGCTGGATGGTAGTAAGTAAACACTCTGAACTGATTTCTGTAAGCCGTTACTACCATTCCTGAAGCAATCGGTATGTCCACGGATATTTCTATAAAGCCAAATCTACCAACAGGCTCTTTCATACCAGGAGCATGAGCCAACCTTACGTTTATTTTGGCCAGCGAAGGGTCAAACGAAAAAGCCATGAGACCTGTCGAAAAATTGATAAATTCAAATTCATTGACGCATTCACAAACCAAAAACATTTCGGATGTCAAATTCGTGCGCTGATACAAAATAAGTTTATTGCTTCTTCCAAGGCTTAAATAGGTAGTTGCTGTACAGGACATGGTTTTTAAAAATCAAATCCAAGGACAGCAAGTGATAATGGGGTATAGGAATCATGTACATTCTGGTAGTTCCAACACGTGATAGTGTTTTACCTGCGTTAGCAGTAAGTCCATTGATGCTTGGACTTCTGAAATAGTCTTTATACAATAATGTTAAGAACTGGTGATTTTAGGTTGTCACCAAGAAGTAGCGAAGCAAATTTTATTACTTTCCAAATCCAACCTACCTTAATTCTACAATACCTTCTTCTATAATCTCTCTGATACAGTTGAAATCGTCACATTAGATTCCATTCAACGAATACTATCATGTTATTTGAGGTTACTAGTAATTACCAGAAACTTCCAAACAGCTAGTGTTCACCCAATCGTCGCTGTGTTAATCGTCGTTCACGACGAAAGAGGGAGTTACATACCCCCATCGTAGCCTGAATGACAATCCGAGAAGTTGATAGATTTGAGTAGAAGCCCGTAAATCGGTCAAGTTTTATATAGACTTGTTCGCAGGGCTCTAAAATCCAACTGGGGTTTAGAACTTTATTGTTAAGTTATCCGACATATCTCCTATCTTCGATATTCCAAAAAAAATACGAGAACAATCATCGCTCTGGTATCGTGTGAATTTCAATTTTACTCAATTTGTGTAAAATGTTTACATTTTGTTACTCAACGGATCAAACCTTTATGGTGGGAACGGAAAATGTTCGACCATTTTGGAATCTAGCAAGAAAAAAATGTTAACCACCCTCAAAATCGATGGTTTAAGTTTTGAGATACCTACCTACGTAGAATCCTAAATGCTGCAAATGAGAAATTTCACCGAATTCTGTTTGCATTTTTCATGAATAGTTAATGGTGTGGGATAGATAAAAATCGGGTTGATTTCGGAAAATAAGTCTCCTGTTATTTTTGGGAGACAATCAGAATTTATGATTCCAAAAAATAACCAGGAAAACGGACCTCTTCAACGTGAAGCGGAAACGCTTGCTGATTAGCTGTTCGGATCACCGTCTCCTCCCATTGTTGCCTGATGGTACGACGAAATCGTGTTATCTAAGAGGAAAGTTATCAAACAAAAACAGAGGAAACTTGATTTTCCCCATCTTGCTTTTTCTATTTTTTTCTTCAGTTTTTCGAATTTTGATCTTTACTGGTTTTGTGAAATGTTGCATCTGAGGAGTATAGATTTCACGATCTCAGCGCTTTAAGCGGCCGTAAATGAACTATTCCAGGTTGACGTCATCCTCCCGGTTTTTTCAAACGTTCATACTTTCTACACCGTTTTGTTTATTCGTAAATTAGGAAGTACGTGCTTAAAGTTAGTCGTAGGGGGTTTTTTGAGGTGCTGAATCAGATTTTGAGGTAAAAAATAGGAAATTCCTCATTATTACACAAAGGTTTATGATTTTTCTGTATAGATCACTAGCCTTGTGACTGCCTACGATCCTCCCGAAGGCTTCCCCCTACCTTTAAAAATTCTAAAAAATCAATACTATCCTAAATTGATGGAAAAACTTGATATAACTTTTTTTTTGAGTTTGAGCGTTTTCAAAATTTTAACCCTTTATTTTCAACCCTTACAAGTGACTGACATCAAACAAAAGCTTTGGGGCACAACTAGACCCCAAATGGAGCCCACATACCAAATTTCATCAACATCGGTCAATGCTAACTGAGGAAAGTGCCGCGTACGGCGGACGGACGGCCAAATTTTTATTCGATTTTTGGGTTCCACGTACCTTGAAACGTAAACCAACAAATTTTGAGGGGGGGGGGGGGGGTTAAACTTTTTTTTTCTTGGTCGATTTCAAAAGTTCATTATTGAAAATAATAAACCAAAATAAGCCATTGTGTAATAATCTGCAGCGTTTTTACCTACCTCTGTTTAGATTTGTAGATCTTAAAAGAAATCTATCAGTGGTTACTCCTGTGCTTTATATAATTTTTTATGATTGATTTATATATGTTTTTTTACTCACGTTTGTTTGGAACCTTTTCACAAACTCTCGAGTCCAACAAGTCAAGATACTGTCTCGTTTCGTTTATGCATTCCTCATACACATTTCGTCGACTGAATTGTGCCAGTCCTGGGTAATACATTCTTCCGTCTGTCACCGATATTGTTACCCTGGTTTTCTTTCTTTTGAACTCATACTCATCCTCATCATACATCACTGTGAATGTTCTTCTCGCTCTGGGTTTAGGTTGAACTTGATAGTATACGTAGATTTTATTGCTAGGCACACGCCCTGCTGGTTATCAGAAAAATTCGGCATTTGTCAAAAATCTTCAGAACTACAAAACCATAAAGGTGTATTTAAACAATTAGGGATACGGAAAAGTAATTCATTTGAGTTCGGTACTTTTAGAACGCAACCATCGTGATCTATCTTCACCTATCTTGAGAACTCCTTCTCCTTCAAAGAGGTAGCTCGTCCAGCTGGTGAACATTGAACACAAAGACAAAACAAAACATACGCACAATTCAAAAGCCAACCGGATTTATTCCTCACACACCTAATATCCTATTCAGAGGACTCTATTCTGCGATCAGGTACTATCAAGGTTCACTCAAACGTCCTGCTTTGCACAACCTTGCTTATGAGAATCAAAAAAACTGAGTTAATTTGAACGAAATTTTCGTCGGTTAGGTCACCATCGATAACAAACAAGAACTTCCTGGCGTTGGGGGGAGGGGGGGGGGGCAGTTGGAGTTCTTGTTTGTGACAGATGATGACCTGACCGACGTGGAAATAGACAGTAGGGGTATTCATGGTCTGATTCGACCGTCGAATCTTCGTATATATACGGTATATATACGATATATCGAATCGTCGTAAACTCGAGGGTCTCATGAGGCTCCCACATTTTCTCCCATCGAATCGTCGAAAATCGAATTGTGCATAGCGCTCCTTGCGGCATCAGACGATAACCCAGTCAGTGTCAAAAGAACCGCATGTTCATTAATTTCCTTTTAGTTAAAAAATGAGAATACCCCAGAGGTTCCTAATAAAATCCTTTAACAAAGCTCCTAGTACACGAACGAAAAAATTACGGCTAGAATTAAAAAAGGATCATACTTCAGACTTCTGAATAGGTACCTACCGATGAGGAGTCTTGTCTCTAAGAAAAACCCTTGCTACTTCCGTCACACAATTTTGAATGCATTTTGGTACATATCTCATGGCTGAAACATGTTCGATGCTAGAAAGGAGAATGTGCTAAGCTCGCTTTAATGCCAGCAAGCAACATCTTTCCACTTCTCCAGCAGACCATCAGATGGTCGCGTTTTTCCTTAGCCGCTTGGGTGGCTCAGCTCCACTTATTTAATCGAGAAAAAACCCACTTCGAACAGAATAAAAAAGAAATAAACGAGCGGAAAAACGGAATAAAAATTAAAAAAGGTGTTGTTAAAAGAAAAACTCAAAATGAAAGGACGAGAAGATCTGTTTGTTGATGTTATGATAGTTGCTTCGCACAACGGCCGCTAGCGCTAAGGTTTGTAATTCGACGTCGAATCTCGTAATTCGACGCCTTCAGCCCGTCGTAAATCGAATCGTCGTATTTGCCGGTGCGCATGCGCATTGACTCCCGTCGAATCTCCAAATTCGAAGATTCGACGACTCGACGTCGAATCTCCCGGACCATGAATACCCCTAATGATCTAATTTACTGAAATTTACTACTTTGCCACGAGTTATCTAGTTTGCGTATTCAGAGATGTGATATATTGAGGACACTTTGAGACATCTCTGAGACGTAACCAGTTTTATCTAAAAATAATACTCTCATTTTACCTTGCCACCTACCAAATCTTTGGAGGAATATCGTTAAGAAATCATCGAGCACCAACCTTTTTCCGTCTCTCGATAAGGACTCCAGTCATGTTGGCACCTAGCTCCAGTGAAATCGGTAGGACATTCACAGTAGTATCCAGCTAGAGTCGAAATGCACTCTCCCCTAAAGCACGGATTGACGAGGCAACCATCGACCAAAGTGTGGCAATCTTCCTTATAATATCCTCCACTAATAGTCGAGCACTCACAGAATCCCTCAGTCGATGATCCCGGAAATTTGATACAAAGTCCTCCATAGCCACATGGGCACTCGTCAGTTTCAAACATCACACTTGAGTTCATGACCATAGTCATGATGAATAATAGCTCTATCAGAATGTTCATCGTCCTTGTTTTTTTCCAAACAGAAGAGTTATAAGTTTAGTACCAACACTGAACGACGTACTATAGGAACCTCTTCATGGAACTAAACTATTTGTGAACACACAGAAATTTGTTCCGAGAATAGGAAAATTCACAAGAAACAGATGATAAACAGCCCATAAGTAAGGTCAGAACAGATGTTGAAACAATGTTGCCAAATAGTCAAAATATGAGTGATTAATAATTTCAAAGTAAAGAAAAACAGTTTACATGTTCTACTTAAGTACTTTGAAACGTAAACCACCAAATTTTGAGGGGGGTTCATTTTTTTTGCTCGATTCCAATGGTTTATTATTGTAAATAATAACCATACGTATGTTGAGCGTAGAAATATTTCACAAAGGAATATTATTTTCGTATATAGATAACTCGTCTGCAAATATCACAGCTTTGCCAATGTCACTATTTTTTTCCTACCAACCATAGGTACCCTACCTTTGACATTATCAACTTCACACCTTCACAATCAAGATTATTTGGAAGAACTTCTCGATATGAAAAATAGGGAGTGTCATAATATAGGAATTTGATTACTGATTCGGGCTAGGGCACTCTTGAAAATTTCAACCCTTAATTTTTACCCCTTAAAAGCGACTGACATCAACCAAGAGCTTCGCGGCACAACTAGACCCCAAAAGGAGCCTATATAGTAAATTTTTCACTTAACAGGTCCAGTGTTGCTAAGAAAAGTGCCGCGTACGGCGTACGGCGGATGGATGGAAAATATTTCATTCGATTTTGGGATTCTACGTACCTTCTACGGTACTTCTACGGTATTTTTACGTAAACCAACAAATTTTGAGGGGGGTTAACAGTTTTTTCTTGGTTGATTCAAATGGTTCATTATTGAAAATAATGAACCAAAATTGGGGAAAGTATCAACGATTCACGCTGATACATTGTGACATGAATAAAAAATTATGTTTTTTGCTTCCGAGTCTACCAAGTTAGCGGAAGCTTTGTATTCACTTTTCAAGGACGAAAAAAAAAGTTCTCCAAAATCAAAATTTCCACTCGCGTTTTGCGTTTTAGACCTTTCTGAACAATTTTGGTTCCGTGTCTGTCTGTCTGTCTGTGTGTCTGTCATGAATTCCTTGTAACGAGTATAACTATACGAAGTTATTGTCCGATTGCTATGAAATTTTTAGGGATTGTGCGGGTTGGCGTGTAGACGGTCCCCTATGAAAATCATTATCCCCGGACTGATAGAAGCGACTGCGCATGCGCAAACGTGAATTCCTTGTATCGGCCATAACTTCTACATTTTCCATCCGATTTCAATGAAATTTTCAGGGATGTTACAGATCAGTATTTAGATGGTCTCCTATGAAAATTGTCAACTTCGGACTGATAGTAGCCACTGCGCATGCGCAAACGTGAATTTCCTTGTAACGGCCATAACTTCCACATTTTCCACCCAATTTCAATGAAATTTTCAGGGTTTATGTGGATTAGGTTGTAGATAGTCCCCTATGAAAATCATCATCCCCGGACAGATAGAAGCGACTGCGCATGCGCAAACGTAAATTCCTTGTAACAGCCGTAACTTCAACTGTCCCCCAGGGGTCGCGGGTTCGAATCCCAGCCGAGGCTAAGTATTTTTTTGATCCAATCACATACATCTACTCACTTAATTTTTCATACGAATTTGATGAAATTTTCTAGGATTTTCCAGATTAGCGTGTAGATGGTCCCCTATGAGGGTAGTGGAAGGTACTTAGAGATTGGTGTTTTGAGATTAACTACTAGGTATGCATCGGATCATCTATATAATCGGGTTATGGATACGAGGAAGCTATGTGCCACACCCACTTGGCAGACGTTTTTTGCAGGTATTTGCCGCGTCGATATAGTTACTATTACAATGAGAACCGTCATGAAAAAACATCCAATTGTACCTATTCCAAAATTATTCCACAAAGGTTTATTATTTTTCTGTGCCTGTAGATCACGCGCCTTAAAATCGTGAGGGGTTAAAATTTTGTTTTTCTTGCTCGATTCCAAAAGTTGTTTGGTAGTGGTTGGCTGTTGTCAGGTGGAGGATGCTGCAAATTAGCTCACTCTGGTGGCTCCTTCTTCAAAATTCGATTCATGTTTTGTGACGGAGAACTTCAGGCCTGGGAGCGGTGACAGTTCAAACATTGGTAATGCCGACCAACAGATCGCGCTTTTAATGTTGATTATTCAGTTTCAGCTACTAGACTTACCTCTTCAAAAATGGGGGAATGTATGCTGATAGTTTATTATTTTTGGGGGGATTAAATCGTATTCATAGACAAAATAAGGTAAGGATAATCTTTCTAGTAATATTTTTGAAGTTTTCTTATGATGACTTCTTCTGTGATGTTGAGCCAAAATCTAAAATATTATTCAGAATTAAAAATCTAAAAAATCAGGGTAGTGAAGACGAAGAGATAATTGAGGATAGAGTAGGTATGTCATAACAAAGACAAAACTGTCGTTCCCTTCATCCTCCAAAGGGAATCTCAGCGTGAGATTACTTTTCGTTTGTGCTTCTCATTTGAGCTTCTTAGGAACCTAGAAATAAATTTGTTATGCAGACAACAATGGTTATTGCAGATAGGTAGGTACTTTCTGCCGGAATAAATTTGATTGTTTACTTTGCATAATTTCGGCATAAGAACTATAACTTATCATTCCAGGTTAGGGGATTGCACACTAAATTGCATTGAAATAATCTGTACCTTGAACATTTTAATGCGGAAAACAGCGCACAAAACAACAAATATACGATACAAGTATTTTAAAACAAGTAATAATAATTTAATTAATCAAATTACAACACTCGTACTTGTGATGAAATGAATAAGACAGAAGGTTCACGTTGAACGTGATTTGGCTTTTGGAGTTCCGTCTTGCAAGAAACGAAATTTCTGATGTAGACCCTCACTTGATTCTGGCACTCTTTCACTTGGATTTGATGGAGCAAGATGGACCCCTTTCGATTTCTTACGACCATGTCTGCTGTCCTTACGAAGAATTTTTTTCGGTTTTGATTGCGCTTCTGATTTCTGCGACTTGAACGTTTTTATTATAAGAATAAAAACATTGTTACGGGCAATTATTAGTTCCTCTTCACTGTGAAAATACTCGTGGATGACCAAAGACGAACAAACTTTGTTGAAAATCACGATGAGCATGACCGTGATCCCTATCTCAGCGCTACGAAGACGCCACTCGATCACATTCTTGGTGTAGAAATGAGTAATTATGTAGTCGACCATGTTCACATGTCCGGAGGATTCAACTTGCAGAACCATCAGCCACAAGAAACAACCGACTACACAGAAAGCTAGTGTCATGTGGAGACTCCCGACCAAACTTTTCTTGAAACTATCCGTTCCAACCAAGGATCGAACGACCCAAACTACGTTCAGTACTATCAGACACGGTATAATTATTAAGGAACACGATGAATAAAATGCATCGGTGTAAAATGTATGAAGGTCCTGATATTTATCGTGAGGGTTGTATATCAGGTCGTCGAGTGTATTGTATCTCTTTCTAAAGTCGTTATGCATCACCACCACCTCTGCAAGTATGAGGGACACAAAAATCAGTTTCTTCCAAAGAGCTCCATAGTAGGAGTTGTGCAATGCAAAAAAAATTACGATGATCAGTAACATCCATACGCCCAAGAGTAAAAACAACTCCATAACGTAAGAGGATTTGGGTTTCAACAAACCAGCATTTATCTGGAACGAAAAAAATATTTTGTTAGATTAGAGTTCTCAATAGGTTTAGTGCTTAAATTGAGTAATAGTGAACAAGGTAAGTAGCAAACTTGCGTAAATAGAACTCAAAATAGGACTAAATTTTAAATTTCTTTTCCTTTTGAAGCATGAGGAGCATTTGTCAAATCAAGTGGGTGGTAAACGTTTCTTTCATGGATTCAACGTGATTTGTTTTATATGTTCTAGAGTAAGTAAGCGTTGTTTTCACTCTTCAACGTTAAAAAAATTTCTCAAAATCAAAATTCCCACCTTTACACCTTCCTGAACAATTTTGGTTCCGTATCGTTTGTCATGAAAGCCCTGCATTGAGCGAAACTATACGAAGTTATGGCCCGATTTTGATGAAATTTTCAGGGATTGGGCAGGTTGTCGTGTAGATGGTCCCAGGGGCTACTACTGATATGAGCTTAGGTGCATGTGCACCCCCAGCCAATTAAAAGAAAATTCAAAGTTCGTTTCTCTTCGTTTGAGGAGTAAGAAGGCTAGTGAAAGAATACACACATCATACCATGGATACTGTGCGAGTTGAATCTACGCGCGAAAACAGAGGCGGGAGCTCCCTCTATCCTGACCAATCAGTAGCTGTTAGGCGCATCAGTGGTTTTCTGCTCTGTTTGTTTTGAGGATGAAGTGTTTCCCTAGCTTTTCAAAGTATTATGATAATTTATGAGTATAGGTACGATGAATAATTCGGTGCATTATATTAAAGTAAAGTTGAAAAGTGCAACATTAGAGAAACTGGCTGCCTCTTGCCATTTCTACCTGGACTCCAGCAAACGTTGAAATTAAAAAATCGTACAGATTCGCACCGTAAGTTTAACGTCGAATATCATTAGAAGGTAGATTGGCTTTGTGGGTGTGAAGTTACTAACAAATTATTTTGCTACATTTCAGCTAATGCAGTCCATTTCTTGTGTTTATACATTTTTGATGATTAAGTACATGTATTTCAGAATTTCCGTACACCACTATACTCTTGCCTTTATTTAAAGAGCTCTGGGATTTTTGAAGGCCCCGAAGGTTGGGCATGGCTGCAAGAATCCGAGCCCCAGCGGAAGGTCGAGGTATACCTGCGCGACCCCTCCGCCCGTGAACCCCCCCAGCCTCCCAACAGTTTACCCTCTTCTGCAAATGCACACTTGATTCACAAATTATTTCGATCATCCCATCACCAAAATCGTGATCAGCGAGAAAAATTGAACATATCGAGTATAAACTCGAGGCAGGTACGATTAAAACTCAGCAGCCCTCTCCCGGCCAATCCACCCAAACGAATTACGCCCTCTTCGCCGAATTACAGGAAATTTGGACTCATTTTCATCAGAATAATTAGTACGTTACGAATTTAAATTACAAAAAATGTTCACCGAACGATAAATAATTAAATTGTATGTTGATAGAAGAGGAAGAAGGAAGAAGGATGATGGGTTTTGACCGCGAAGGGTTGTGACCGTTTTCACCGCAAGGTTTCACCGCAAGGGTTTTCACCGCAAGGTGAGCACCTTGCAACGTTGCCACCTCTTGGCAGGGAAGGGGTTTTGGAACCCGCGGTCCAGAGCTCTTTAAATAAAGGCAAGAGTATAGAGAACATTTTTCGTGTCTATTGAACGTATTTACTATCGTTCGAAATTTTAAGATGAAAAAGTTACCAAGATTTATCTTATTTGCATGTCGTTGAAATTTCTATCTGGCTGAGAAAAGCACCTATTCTTTCCCTTTTCAATAGCCTCTCCTGATCTCTGTGCACCCACTGAGTTTCGGGGTAGGAGCCGCCACTGGATGGTCCCCTATGAAAATCATCGCTCCCGGATTGGCAGCAGTCTCTGTGCATGCGCCTGTACATTTTCCACCCAAATTTGATGACTTTTCAGGGATTGTGCAAGTTTGCATGTAACTGGTTCCCTAAGAAAATCTTTTGCCCAAAATAGTCAGTAGTAACTGCTCATGGGCAAATGTTACAGCCATAAATTCTACATTTCCATCGGAATCCCATGAATTTGTCAGGGACTGTGCCTGTTGGCTTATAAATGGTTCCCTATGAGGGAAGTACAAGAGGTTATTCCGAGATTGAAGTTTGGAGATTAGCTACGATGCATTGGATCATCTGTACAATCGTATTATGGAACGAGGAAGGTATGTGTCACACCCACTTGGCAAACCTTTCTTCACTGGAACTAAAGTTCCAACTCATTCCATTCGTTCGCGATCATCTTCAATCCCTTTTACTACGATCCTCAAAATCAACCCAATAATTCCATCAAAATCGAAACAGGATTTTGTTATGGTTTGCTCACAACAAGGAACTCGCGACAGACAACTTAATATTCATATTCATAAATCTCTGAATCAAAAAATGCAAGTGAAATGGTCCCCATTGTGGTTGATGTGCTGCCAACAAATGGTCCACAAAGTGAAAAATTCTGACGGTAAGATGTCATTTTACCTTTATATTCCCCACAGAAATACATTTTCTGGAAAAATTGTCAGACGCCTACGAAACGTAAAAGACTTGGAAAAACAGCATAAAATGAAGTCCTGATTTTGATGCGTCATGTCTTCATAAAAATGATACCTATCTTTAGAAGGTTTTTGGAGCATGTTGGCAGATTTCCAGTGAACGTACCTCAATACGAGCCGTGCTGAATCCGGATGGTAGGTATTCAATTATGAGATCTACAGTGTATACGTGCTGGATGAATATATTGACGAAATTGATCGTCATGAAAGTAGCTCTTAACGGAACTGTGGTTTTTTTTAAGGCTTCAAATGTGAATCTAAAACGACCTGTGATGTTATGTAATTCCTCTGTTGGTATTGATATATTGTGTCCTTTTATCTGATAATGCTGACCGGTAAAACCTGGAAATCAAAAGGCGTAACTAGAACCAAGCGTTGCAAATTATTACGCAAAGGTTTATTGTTTCAATATAGATCACTCGTCTGCAAAGAACACAGCTAATTATGTTTTGCTGATGCTCAGAATAGTTTTGCTACAGATGAATGTAGACCGTTTTGGATACCACAGCCTCATACGGATGGGAGAGGGCCATAGTATGGGTGAAAATGTGTATACGTTGAGGGTGCTAGGGAGCTGGTAGGTATACAATAGAAATTGTCAAATGTCTAGGAGTCATTCGTAGAAGGATTACCACCATGTAAGATATGATGTGAATGAGTTAGGGCCACTAATAGAAATAGGTGGTGATAAAGAAGTACATCACTTGAAGGTTGTGTACCTACTGGGTATCAAAGAAGGGACAAGGGACCTTGTACTCATAAGTTGTGAGAAACCAAGGGTGGATCCAAGGTCCAGGATTTAGTTTCAAAAGTGGCCACCATGATGTACTTCAAAATATTCGAAAATTCATTTCCGTTTTCTGACGATTTTTATCAAGCAAATGTTTTTGTGAATGAATTTGAGTACGTAAATTGGGATAACTCCAGTACCGCACTAGCTCACTTCGCAACCAGGTGTGTCGTTTACATCCGTAATATTGACCTCCACACCTATTCCTGCCTAAATCAGTACAAAAACTAAATATAACTCATGATATCGGAGTCGGTGATAGGTCGGTATCATTCGATTTTGATCTTCAAAAAATCGTCTGCCATGTTGTTCAAAATTTTTTGAAAGAACAGGTAAAATCCTAATAGAATCCAAACTAATTATTAATTTCAAAATCAGTACATAAATCGAAGGGCTTGTTAGAACTACGAATTACAATAGACGCTCATTAATCCCTAGGGCAGGCCTGACAATATGTTGCCAAATCTCTCCACAAGGTAGTGCATTATGAGTGCCTAGACTACTTCTGAAGACATTCGGATATTTTGTGAATATTATCCCACACTCTCCCCCTCCTCTTGCGAATTTTGATACTCTGGTGAAATAGTGTGCAATTTGGAAGATTTATGAGTCGAACAAAAAAAGAAACACTCAAAACGGTTGGAAATTGAGGCCTGGGCAAATTTTACAAGATTATGCCCGCAAACGCACGTTTTTGAGCATTAATCCCCCCCCTTTCCCCCCTTGAAAAGCAAAATTCGAAATTCCGGTGACGTAGTTCACTACTAGATAGTTTTCCACTATCCACAACCACGAAAATCGGTTGAAAATTAAGGCCTGTGCAGACGACACAAGATTTTGTCACACACACACACAGACATTCACTTATGGTTTTTTTTGCGGATTTGGATTCAGAATGGTTTAAAACGGATTAGTACGTGGTTATTTTATTTATGTTGAGTGATGTTCAATTTTACCCCAGATTGATCGCATAAGGACGCCCAAGTCTTACTGTGGGGCGTCCTAAAAATTGAGCAGTATGGAAGACGATTTTTTAAAGATGAAAATCGAATTATCAACAAAAGTTCGGTTATAACATTCAAAAGAGATTTTCATACAATGAAAATCGGTCAATCTGTTCCGGAGATCACCTTAATTAATTCGGCCACCAAAGGTGGTGCCATCTAGCGAGAGAAAAAAATCTTACTAATATCGCGAACATTTAGCCTCAACTGTGGGTAGGAGACCATGGTACTGGTATGTGAGGCTACACGTTCGGGATCGGTACTCATCAATTATTACTCATCACCATGTATTTACAACTACTCTACTACTCTATTTACACTACTTCTGTAAAATTCCGATCAGTCCATCAACAATCTTCAACGAATTTCTATAATAGACTCGCCAAAAAAACCTGTATTTGATACTTTTTTTTGAGAAATTTATCAATGTTCAAACATGAAAAAAAAAGAAATTTTGATTCTTAAATAAAAACGCTGCAAATTATCACACAAAGGTTTATTATATGTTGATGAAATAAACGCTTCACTCTATTCGATAAAACGGCGTTCGGCGTACGGCGGACGGAAAGAAAATTTTTATTCGATTTTCGTATTCTACATACTTTGAAACGTTAACCATCAAATACAATTTTTTTCTTGCTCGATTCCAATGGTTCATTATTGAAATTAATAAACCAAAATTAAAAGTTGTGGGTGCGTTCCTTCATTACAAAATTTGATTGCTGGTTGCAATGGATGCAAATTAACTGAGTACAAATGGAAGGAATAAACAACTATCGAATCTTGGTCGGCTGGATTTGAATGAAGTTTATTCCTCTTTTGCGATTCACACTCGTGTTTCTGATTTATCGTAAGTCTAACCCTCAAGGAGCGAGCGGTTGGTTCTACAAAGCTCAAGGTGGTCACAATCTATTCTAAAAATTCAATGCGATTTTTAATTGTTGAAATAACACTATCTTTAGATCAAAAGTTTCTGAAGAAAGTTTTGGAAAATTCAGCCCTTGTTTTTCAACCCTTAGATGTGACTGACAACAACCAAAAGCTTCAGAGCGCAACTAGACCCCAAATGGAGCCCATATACCAAATTTGAACGGAATCGGTCAATGGTAACTGAGGAAAGTGGGTCGGCTGACGGGCGGAAACATTTTTATACGATTTTCGGATTCTATTGTATCACCTTGAAACGTAAACCAACAAATTTCGATCTATGTATACTGATACCTTTTATTGTTGTACGTTGATCGTTGTAATGGAGCAGTACTTCGTCAAGTACCAAAGGCTGAATGTATGGTGTACCTTCAGAGTAGTATCCATTCGGTGGGTTGAAGTAGTCTTCAAACATAGTCGGCATAGACGTTGCTACAGAAAAATGTCGCAACATGAACATAACAATTATAAATTTCAGATAGTTGAATAGGGGCTTATTCAGATAATTTACAACAGTGAATCACACTGATACTTCTAAAATTATTACATCATAAATATAATTCAAGTTAAGTGGATCCTGAACCGAAAATCATTTATGTGAATTCTACATAATAATTCAGGTTTGCATTTGAACAAATCAGCGCAGCAGTTTGAAAAGTCAATTATTGTGATTGCACTTCTAAAAATGCTGCAAATTATTACACATCGGTTTTCTAATTTTATTAAAAAAAGATCACCCGTCTGCGAAAAACATGATTTTCCTAATATTATTGCCTAGCAATAATATTATCACACAAGGTAAATAATCAAGTTTATTTTGACACAAAGTACCTACCAGCAAAATATCGTTATCCAAAAGTTGTTGATGCCTTCACTACGAAATTTGGTTTTCGGTTAAGAAAGACTTATAATTCCATTCGAAAAAACGAAGAAGATCCCATTTTTGGCACAGTTGAAGGTACCTTGGGGACTCAAGGTCACTTTCAACCAAACAAAAATCACCAATCAATTTCACTGATGAAACAAAGAATCGTCCTCTTAGGAAGCGAACGGTTAGTCCCACAGAGTTCTGGATGGAGTCCGAAAATTCTTGAAAGTCGTGACTATTTTAAATTAATGAAAAAAAAAAAACAATAAGTAGGTAGGTAAAGAAAACCTTTGGCATGAATCAATTTGAACTTTTGGCATATAAACTTTTGACAAATCCCTTCCTTTTCGACAAACACGGGAGTCCTTGTCCAATTTTTTTACTCCTGAAATGTTCAATAAATTTTGTCTCTCTCAAAAATTGAAAGTAATAATAATAATAATGACATAAATAGGTAGGTACCTAAACATTGGAAGTTTTCGAGCTAGGGCCTTTTAAAAATATTTTCTCCCACTTTTCCCCCTTAGACGTGGTTGGAAATAACCAAAAGCTTCGTGACACAAAGCAACCCCAAACCTAGCTGATAGAGTACCTACCAAATTATATCAAAATTGGTCCATGCAATGTTACGGTATGAAATGACACGGGGTACGGTGCACAGCAGACTAAAGTAAACCATCAAATTTTGAGAGGAGGTTAAAATTTGTTTTATGTTGCTCGATTCCATAGGTTTATTATTGGAAATAATCAACCATAAGCATTTTAACCTTTTTTTTTCAGTTCACTTTTGAACTAAGTATGATGATTTTCTATTACTGGTAGTCTGTTTTTACAGGAAAATTTGCACGAACTTTGAATATATACTCGTACCATGTGTGTTTTTATAGATAAATAAGGTGGTAAATCTCATCAAAAATACATTTTTATGTATTGTTTTATCCCTATTTTTTATAACTCGGCTATTGAGCATGTATGGCAAATTTATCTATTTAAAATTACAGATTACTATTGATCCACTTACTCAAAGTGTTGTTTACTTACATCCATTAGACATAAAATAAAAAGTTAGCAAGCAAGCGTCCATCGGTCGAGAGATTTTGTCTCTGCCCCACGGTCCTGAAGAAAACATCCCATTGAATTAGTTCTTTTAAATTATTTATGTGTGATTGCAATAAAATAACAGTAATCATGTGATTTCCGTGTCACATCTTCACCTACTTTTCTAATAGTAGGTAAATAAGTTCTTGAAAAAAATGGAAATAAATTTTGCTCCTGAAAATCTTCTTCTTTTAACGAATTTTCAAGGAAAATGAAGCTATTGCAATGGCCTCAAAATTTTTAGAATGGACTTTTTCGAATTTTTTTTTCTCACTGAAATCCGAATTAGAACATTCTGAAACGATCCCTGGGGTTTTTCCAAAAATCATATGTATATAAATTCCGCACAATAACTTCAGTAATTATTTAGAAATTTTTTTTTTAGTTTTCGCCAAAATGTTCGTAACAACAAACAAAAGGTCAAGTTCGTTAGCCAGAAATTTTTAACAATCCAAAGTGGTCCAAATTTCAAAAAAGTCCAAAAAACAAGGGTTTCCCGTTTTTTGTCGTTATTATTTTCACAATCTTGGTAATATATGGTATAATCGGATTCAGCACAAAATGTCTGATATCAATGTTTTTTTCATAAATGAAAATTGTCCAAAAATTGCGATAGTGTGTATATATTTAATGAAAATGTGCGTATATTTGTTGTACCCAGAAATGCAGTAGCCGTGTACTCTATGAATTTGTAGAGACGAGAAGAACATGAATATGGACTCCTAAGATCTTCATTGCATACCCAGTGCATACAGTATGTTGGTATGGTATACCGAAAAAAAAAACAACAATAGCCGTGTGGGTACTCTATGAGTTTGTGGAGGCGAGCAGAACGTGAATGTGGACTCCTAACATCTTCAAAGCATACTCAGTGCATACAGTATGTTGGTATGGTATACTAAACATCGTAAAAACCAAGAATCGTATAAAGAAAACTTTCTAAAAGAAATTTCAACACCATTTTTTCCTTTCTTAACTATCCCTTCAATTGAAAGATTTCTTTGAAAATTCGCTCATTAATTCTTGCTGCATGAATGGACTTTTCACCTTTTCAGTGAGAAAAAAATTAGATTAAAATAGCCAAAATTTACTTGTAGTTTTGCAACATGCCCATAACAGAACGACCAAAGAAGCACCTGCTAAAACGTTTCAGTACGGAACAATTGTTCACGTTCTGATCACTGAAGTAGTTGAAACTTTCTGTCAGTGTAGGTAGTTGTCAAAAAACTACTGTCACATTTTATATATCGGAGCTTTTTGAGCAATTCCGTTTTCTTTATCGTCTATCAGTGGTAAATTCCTTGTCTCGGGCAAAATCAAATTCCTCTTGAAGGTACCAGGAGTTGTTTTTGATAGTCCCTCGAGACTGGACAGTTCCATATGAAATTTACTTCCATATGACTAATGGCACACACGCACAATCTTAATTTTTCTGATATTTCGATACATCTTAGGATCTAATTAGCCCGAATCCAATCAAATTTAGAGGGTAGTCGGGTTCAAACTGGTAGCAGTTTCGCGAACGATGCCTGTGCTCCTAAACTGGGAAAGAGCTCGGCAGTCAAGCTCGGCTTTCCTGCCTTGCTCTGGTATTCTCTCCACATTACTAAATATTTTGCGGTTTTCTTTGATACCTAAAATCTATTTTGATTTAATTTCGGAGCAATATAACATTAAAGAGTCAATCTATGTAAACCACACTCCGATTTTTTATTGAACCATACCCAATTCATGATTAATAACTTTAAATCATTGGATAGAAATACGAGTACTTTGGTTATTCTATTAGAATATTTACAACTCTATTTCAAACTAAATATCTAATAATATCATTACGATTAAATTCATGGGATCCATTCTGGAAACAAGAAAAATCCATGTTGTCAGTAGTTGATGCTTGTCAATTTACATCATTAGAAGATCACTATGGCACAAATTCACCTTGTTTACCAACATTGCACTATATTGGTGGAAGTTTCATGAGACATGCTTACGTACTTCTCTTGTCTGAGATGTATCTCTCACTACTCCATTTATATTCCATCTGAATGTAGTTGAAAATAATATAGAAAGATGCACTGAAACAAAATAATAATAATTATGAGACAGGAAGTGCATTTATTATAATATTTGGTACCTAAATTGCTCCAATGAAGATTACCCATATTGCTCTAGATATCTTTCGTACGAAAACAAGAGACAATAGTTATCCAGCTAATCTGACATCATCCTGTTCACTCTCAGTGTTCCCATGAGTATACATTTAATTGCTCTAGGATGATTATGGAAGTAATGAATACATTACAGTGTAAAAACAGCTGTTCCGACTTTTTACGATCACTTCTGTTAGATGTTAAAAAACTATAATTAATTTTCTGAGAAAACAGCAACCTACATATTAAAAAAATTAAAAAAAAAACCTTTTTTAAAAACCAGCTATTATTTTTTGTTGATAAAATGAACTAAAGAGTTTAAAATAAATTACCTTTAATAAGAAATATAACTATAAAGATAAAACTTTATCACAGCCCCAATTTTATAAATAAAAACGTGTTACATTTAGCATCTTCTTTTTCCTATTGCTATCACACGCTTTTATTTATAAAATTAGGACTGTGATAAAGTGTTATATTTATAAAGTATTACCAATATTTCTTATTAGAGGTAATTTGTTTTTAAGATTTCAGTTCATTTTATTTACAAAAAATGTTTAATCTACGACTAAAAAGTGAATGAATTGGAAGATGATCCCTTATGAATTGGAGGATGCCCATAATGAATTTTAGATGGTCCCCCAGGAATTTAAGGATGCCCTTCGTGAATTGAAAGACGGTCTCCTTAGGGACGGCACGATACCACCGATATATCGGAGTATCGATACTTTTTTGGTATCGATACCGATATTTGTATCGATACTTTTGATAAAAAACTCATACCGATATATTGGTATCGATACTTTTGCCTGAAATATCGGAGGTATCGATACTTTCTTGACGATGTTATTGATATTTTTGCCAAGTGGAATAGTAAAAAAAAAATATATATCAAGTATTTAGATACCATACTATATCTGCCACTGAATAATACTCAGAATAGTATCAATCGAAACGATACATCGCTTCTAGTATCCTTCATCGATATTCAAAAACTTTCCACAGTAACCGTCCTTCGTAGCCTCGCATTTTTTTGCGCTTTTCACATGGATTTTCATTTCTCTGGGTTTCTTGAACAGTTCGAGTTCCTTGTGACCATTGTTTTACTTTCCGGTTCACAACAATTTTTGACATTTTCATGTCTGCTTTGGCACATAAACTGAAAAATCGTCACGAAAACTAAGCAAGTCTTGCTCACGCGACCAATAAATAAATAAAATAGACTCACTGTGTTGCGTAGAGAACAATCAACTGTTTTCTTATTTTGATGCTTGGGTACATGAACTAACAACCTTACTTCACTACCTTGTTGTGTAGTGGTTGACATGAAAATGTCCCAATGTGTTGCAGACTCGTATGCAAGCATTTAAAATTTCCTATGAACATCGAAATGGCTAGATGCAAGATATTTTGGAGGAGTTTTGATTTACTTTTTTTAAAATTCAAGTCAAAATTCACTTCACGCCAAATTTTTGTTTGATTCGATAATAAATATTATTAATTTCTAATGTAACTGATTTATTACTTGATCCTTTCCATTTGTAGTGGATGAAAAAATCGTATCACTGAACGGAGAATTCCTGGGAATAAGAATTGGAATAAATGTAAAATGAAATGATCATTCATTTTTATTAAATTTTAAATTATTGACTTTTATAATATTTAAATACCACTGACTTTAACTACATTTTAAATTATTGACTTTTATTAATATATTTATAATGTTAGTATTTATATTTCTTGATTAATGGAGTTTTTATTTGGTTTGCGAAATCATTTGTGGGTTATTTGGAAGTATCGATAGTATCGATACTTTGAGCCGATATTATCGAAGTATCGATATCTAATAAAATCGGTATCGAAAAAATATCGAGTATCGATACTTCCTGAGAAATATCGTATCGAAAGTAGTATCGATACTTTGGAGTATCGTGCCGTCCCTAGGTCTCCTACGAATTGGAGTATGTCCATTATAAAATGAAGGATGATTCCCTAAGAATTGGAAGATGGTCCCCTATGAATTGGAAGATGGTCTCAGAAACTTAATAATATTGCATTAACATAAGATTTAAAGCATGCAAAATTTCAGCTCAATCGGATACCGGGAAGTGGATCAAATTTAAATTTTAAGTGAAACGAAATAAAAGCTTGTAAAAACGACTTCAACCAGGTTAGCAGGCTCACATAGCTGATTTGACATGATTGAGTCCAATCATAAGGATAATCCAAGTCGTCATCAAGAGGTTATGTACTGAATTTCAATGCACAAGGGTGAACAAAGAAGAAGTCAGCTCGATTGCTCTCACAGAAGATCTGAAATTATTCAGTCCATTCCTACCACTTCCAGTCATCTACAAGAGACTTTGTACTGAATTTCAGTGCTCAAGGATGAACTAGGGAGAAGTCAGCTCAATTGGTCACACAGCTGATTCGACATTATTCTGCCAATTCAACCACCTCAAGAGGTTGTACATTAAATTTTAATGCTCAGGGATGAACAGGGGAAAAGTCAGCTCGATTGCTCACACTGCTGATTCGACATTATTCTGCCAATTCAACCACTTCAAGACGTCTTCAAGAGATTGTGAACTTAATTTCAGTGCTAAAGGATGAACACGGGAAAAGTCAGCTCGATTGCTCACACAGCTGATTCAACATTAATCTGCCCAATCCTACCACTTCAAGAGGTCGTGTACTAAATTTGGATGCTCAGGGATGAACAGGGGAAAAGTCAGCTCGAATGCTAACACAGCTGATTCGACATTATTTAGCAATCACTTTCAGCTCACATTGTTTTTTATATCACTTACAGTCGTCATTAAAAAGTTGTTTACTGAATTTCAGAGCCAAGAGATAAACAGGGGAGAAATCAGCTCGATTGCTCAAAAAACCGATGAGACTCCAAAACCGATGAGATTCCAGTGGCCCTCAACGCTGATTGTACAAATTGCTAGCGCTGAAGATAGGCTTCGTCACTGGCTCAGCTAGTCGTCCTCCTTCCAATTACTCTTTGTGGCCCCATAAATGACCTTCAGCACTCACACAGCTTGGTGAAGAACCATGGTGCCGGACATTTGTTCAGTTTATGGTGGTTACCATGACTATGGATCGACTGTGGATTTAAAATTTATTAATTAAATCGGCACATAAAATCGAAAAATTTCGTCCCCTCCCATTTGTTGAAATACCTAGGAGTTAGTTTAGGTATAATAAGGGACGAGAATTGTGAACTTTTGGTAAGTACTTACCGAGCTAATAAGTACATTTAGCTAATAGTTAAATGTCTAATAAGTAGACACTAATGTTAGCTATTTGGCAGCGTACGTAGAGAGTATCCTGACAAGGAAGACATTGTTAGAACGAGAGAGACAGAGAAGGGAACACCTGGTCCGACCCGCCATCCAGAACTAATGAAGTGTCCCAGGACTCAGCCTGAAGTAATGTGTTAAACAGTTCCAGGCTGAGCTTCCAACGTGGGAGAAAAGGAGGTGTTTTTTTAGTGGGTTTGAATCCCACATAACCTTGAAGTTGCGGGTCCTTCAGGTATCTTACGAGATCCAACTCCACCTGTGGATCTTAAAGATTTTCTCACCTGCCTGCCGAAAAAAAAAAAAAAAAAAAAAAAAAAAAATGTTAGCTATTAAGCAATGAGGTTACTACACACCGTTTTTTTTTTGTTCAATGTTGTCAAAAAACAAAAAAAAAAGATCAATTGAAAAATGTTAAAATTTTATATTGTTTTCATTTTTTAATTTTTCAATGTAAATAAAACGGAGTTTGATGAAAATTTAGAGAAACAAAACTAATAATGTTATCGATCATTGCCAGCTGCTGCGGTAGAAATCTCCCTGATGATGCTTAACACGTTCACCGCGAGTTACGCGCCTGGCGTGTCAGACTTTAGAGACTTCTTCGTGTTACCATTCACTTTAGGTTGACTAAAAAGGTTGTCTACTGGCTTTCAGCACTCCGTGAGAGGACTTACGTGTCAGTACTACGAACAGTATCCTTCCCAGGATTTACCCATACGGTGCCAAGTTCTCTGTTGATCTGTCGCCCTTCAATCAATTTCATAGCTCTGACGCCGTAAAATTCCCTCGGGTCCCTTACTTTCAAATATATCAGGATGCACAGAACTGCAGCCGCCACTCCCAACATGAAAAACATCGTTTCTATCATGAGCCTCTTGGTGAATTCCAGTCGCTTCAATTCCTACCGAAAATTGAAGAAATTGAATTAAATTAAAATCAATTACTGTTGTAAGAACTAAATCACTAGGACGAAGTTATGGAAACCCAAACTTTTGGACGATGTTGATGAAGTCACAAGTAAAAAGTAACTTGAATCCCAATTTTCGTGGATATGATAGGTACATACTCAGATGAGATGCATGTAAATCAAACATTATCATGAAATCCTGGGAGAATTTGAAAACAATCTCCCATTACTTGTTCTTACTTTCAATTTTGATGACAATTGTGGCTTGTAATCTTTTCCAGTGGCCATTGTAATGTAATCCTGATGCGATAGAAAATTTGGGTTGAAAGAAGAAATGAGCACTTGTGGGTTATCTTCATACAATATGACCAATTCTTGACTCGTAGCCTGTAAATTCGATGAATTGCATCAGAGAAGAATTTTATTATCATGTCTATTATTATTTAGTACCTATTTCAACTATTTGATTTCAGATAATTTAGTTCTTTTGATTCTTTGTTTTTTAATTCGTTTTATTGGTTTTGTACGGGTGTACATGCACCAGCTTTTGATTTATTAAACAGTAGAAAATATACCCATTCTTTTGAAATGCAAAATCCTATATCTAGCCTGAGGAAATCACTGGTACCTTCTGTGCTTTATTTGGATTCAGTGTCCAAAATTTATATGTTTGGGAAAAAAACCACTGAAGTTGATCTTTATTTCAAAATTACTTCAACAAGTCCAAGTACGTACTGTATCGTTCACTACGGTGTGAAGGTCATCACAAGGGCCCCATGAGATGGCATCTGAACGTTGACCTGAAGGCATCCTCCTGAAACCACTATTCAGGAAGTCCACGCAGCTGGGTGAATGGATGTTGCAACGCTTTTCTACTCTAGCCTTACCCACCGCCTGGATAGCAGCTATGAGTATAGTTCCCTTGGTGAAAATCGCAAGTACCTGCTCAACCATTCTTTTGATACCTTACCGTCTTAAGGTCTTGGTGTATACAGCTGTGGAGACCCGAATCATTTATACCTTAAATTATAGCGTCCTTCTAACGACCCCTGTCTCAGACATGCTTGTTAATTCCAAGCTGTATACCTTCATTCATTTTCTTTGTGACTTCGTTACCAAAGTCGACCATGTTTCAATATAGTATCATGACGCTAGGTATCTACTTGGATTTCTTTAGGTTCCGTCTACTCCCAAGCAGCATTCAGATTCTGACCATTCCGATAGTTAACTGTTTTGGTTTGAAATATACTGAACACGTTGGGTCCAATTCAAGTCATTCTAATCTAATTGAACTCACCGTGTCTTCGTTGATCAACTGGTGGAATAATACTGTGCCTTTCGGGTAAGTATAATTGAGTTATTCAATTAGGTTTACGTTTGGGGGTGACGGATAATTTGATTGTAGGACATGAGGCATGATTGATTAAAACCAAAGATTTACAATGACTACTATACTAGTATGGTTGTGACCACTACTCTTGAACTCTCATGGAAGGCAAAATCTGCTAACACAAAAAATGCCGTGCGAAAAGACAAAGCATCCTATAACGCTCTTACGACTGCGTTTGTACTGAAATCCGTACCTACCTCGAGTATGTAAAACTGAATGAAGGAACGAATCAGGATGTAACTTGGGTTCACAATCAACGAATCCACGACGAGTGTAATGAGCAACAAGGCAGCAGTCGTAGATGCTTTCTGCACGTACTCAGTACCCCAAATAAGGTAGAAAACAGAGCCAAACATCGCCAGAACAACGATTCCAGACAAGCATCTGTAAATCAAAATAATAACATCATCCACCAGAGGAAGTTTCCGTATTAATTCAAGGTATAACCATGACACACTCACAATCATAACCTTAGTGAGATGAAGGAGAGACATTTTACCTGGACACAAAATTCACGTAGCGCATCTTAAAATCCAACACTTCGGTTCTGGCATCAACCAAATAAAACTGGGTGGGGCTGAGGAAAATATCTTGCATCATCGACCCTATTATAGAACAATTGGTTCAGAGTCAATCATAGAAAGGAACGAAATTAGCAACGCTTTGAGCTTCTATTTTAAACTACTCGTTACATAATGAGCGCCCGTCAACTACTCACATGAGCAGTAGTTGCCTCTCAAAGGTCTTATCCACCCCGATTCGTCTGGACCCATCATTGTCGACTGACGTCCTTTCGATAAGTGGCTCTTCCTTCTCGAAATCCTTCTTGAAAGCCTACTTTTCCTCGATCGCATGTCAAAGTGAAGAGAACTAGGAGGAACTTTCACTATCTCCCGTTCCATTAATATGTTATTCGTCGTTAACTTCTGAACTACAGTAGATAAGTGCCCGAACCTGCAGAAGATTCAGCGTTCAAGTTTGATCAGGTTCTATCTCTTCACATTGCATCAATCCTTCATGCACCCACACCAACACTACGAAGACTCATAGTTTACACTATCTATTTACAGAGGATAAATTCAATGGGTTTAGAATATTACAGGGTACAAAAGTATATACTGCTGTGTATTGCTCTCTAATAAATCTGCCTAAAAAAACTTCCAGTTTTTGAAAAATCATGAAAATAGGTTTTTTTGGATGTTAATTTGAAGTCAGTTCACATTGAGGCCGTCCATGTAAGGATTCAAAAGGTTGCTCCAAACAACATCGTTAAATTCCTATTTGTTCATGAACTACCAGACCAATTGACAGTTTCAGAGGTTCAAGAAGTTTCAATGGAGTATCAATTCTTAACAAAAAGCGCTGCAAATCATTGCCCTAAGGTTTATTATTTTCTGTATAGATCACTGGTTCTCCATCAATAGCAACTACCACCATCTGAATTCTCCCTTGACCTTCCCTCTCAAATTTCAGCGTCCTGCGTTCAATAGGATTGAAAATGGCTTTTTCAATTCTATTGAATCGAAGAAATGAACAGCGATCGCATTTTAGTCAGATAAAATTTGAACGGAGATTAGACCTCTTTTGCGATTAACACTCATAATTCTATTTTATCGAAGGAAAACCCTTAAGTACTGGTAGGGACCGAACGGTTTGTCCTACAAAGCTCCGGGTGGTATCAAAAATTTTTAAAAATTCGATACTATTTAAAATTGGTGAAAAAACGATACCTTTATTTCGAGAGTTTTCGAGCTTGGGCACTCTTGAAAATTTCAACCCTTAATTTTCACCCCTTAGAAGTGACTGACATCAACCAAAAGCTTCGCGGCACAACTAGACCCGATATGGAGCCCATATACCAAATTGGAACCAAATCGGTCCAGTGTTGCTAAGAAAAGTGCCGCGTACGGCGGACGGACGGAAATTTTTTTTTATTCGATTTTCGGATTCTACGTACCTTGAAACGTAAAACATCAAATTTTGAGGGGGGTTAAAATGTTTTTTCTTACTCGATTCTAAAGGCTTATTATTAAAAATAATAAACCAAAATTACTTAACAGAAATTTCTAATAAGTGCAGCAATAATAAATTAAAACAAATTATAAGCTGAAATGTTCCATCGCATGAGACCGACTACAGCTCTCTAGGTAGAGTGACAGTTTTTCCGTAATTTATCGAAGTTCGAGCTGATAATAAGAATCTATCTCTGTCGATCTGTGGAAATTTTTAGAAATTGAAACGTCACACCTTCCCATGACCTCCTTATCCAGCACTCTGAGCTGCAAGGACCAAAATTGGGTTGACGAGCGTTTCCTGCTTCTACGACTTCAAAAAGTCAACTTTTAATAACCACATAAATTTTTCTCATCATTATACCTAAATGATCATATTAGGTATATACAAACCCAAATACTGCCTAGTTACTGCTAGATTTTTTTTTTTTTTTTTTTTCACTTACAAATAAAGTATTTTTTAATGGAGAGTTTTCACAAATAGTGCTTCCGAAATTTCAAAAATTACACGGAGGTTTTCCATAATTTGTTTACAAAAAGTCTCAAAAGCGATAATTACAGACCCAGTAAGTGGCTAATAGACGTGATCTGAGTCATGTTCCCTCAAAAAACTTTGTTTAAACTTCAAATTCGGTGAATTTTTAACTTTGGAAGTGTACCTAATTCATGAAATACCTTTAAGATTATAATTTTACGGGAATGCCACTCACAATAAAACTATCGGCTATTATATTGAGATTTGAGTTGACAGAATGAAATCCAAAGATCCTGAAATTGTTACCTGTACAATGTTTCCAGAGGAACCATTGAAATTGTTGACAGAATGCTCACAATGAGAGCGACTACAAATGTGTCATATCTGAGATCGATCAGATTCTTACTCTCCACTGGATCAAAATCTGCGTGGAATAATAATTAATTCCATTAAAAAAGTGAATGATCAATGTTCGTGAAAACTAGTGTATACAAATCCGTACGCGTGTATAAAAATACTCACAGATACCGAAAACAATTTCGTGCAATACTTCTTGAGAGAAACATATCCAACAGAACATGGCGAGCAATTTCAACACAATAATCGTTGTTCTTTCCTCGCGTGTGTACAATCCGCGACGGTGCCTGTCCAAACATTTCACGATGTTCAGTAGGTACATGTAACGCCATTGAAATATCAATAATGTAAACAAAATTGAGGTATTCTATGACGAAAAAAATTTGAATTTAAACAACAATAAACGTTGAAAATCGGCTCAATTTCAACATCCATTCTGCCCTCAAATTATAAATAAATTATTGTTCTGATTAAAAATTAAAAAAAAAACAGTTTAAAAAGTGGGAAAAAATTTCCTTGGACTTGGAAAATCAACTTACACGTTCTATGCTCTTGTTCATATGATGTGCCTAAGTGGCTGATTATTGTAATCAGGATAGTTTAAGAAAAATTTTTTTAGAAAATTTCAAAGCTATGGTTAAATAAATTAACGAATCGTTAGCATACACAAACGTAAAATGTTTCAAAGTGCGGTAACTTCTACATTATTCCTCCCGAATTCGATGAAATTTTGATGTCTGGTCTCTTTAGGACGAGCATTAGTTCATGTATCCTAGGGATAGTAAAGCGTTTTTCCTTTGAATCATATGAGACAAGCTTTACCTATTTTGGTAAAGCTTGAGATAATGCGATGCATGCACTAGGATACATGTACTAATGCTGTAGGTGTGATTTAGACAAAACGCTCTATAGGCATGCAGGTTACAAGGAAGAAGTAGACTAGTAGATTTCTATTATAGTCCCTCACATTTCAAAGAGACTGAATGTATGATGTGTGTTTTCCAATTCAATGATAACGTGATCAACAAAGTTCTGGATTTCGAAACATTCTAATGCGTGGTACTCTTGAACTTCTAACAGGGCCATCAGTGATTTATCGTCGGATTCGTGCAGCTTGAACCATTTATTGACTTTAGCTCTAAACCAGAGTGAATTTGAAGCGTCAAATATCAATATTTGGGTACAATACCTGCGAATAAAGAATACACATTATTTAGTGAATTATATAGTTACTAGCTAAAAAGCCTGCTAAAAGCAGGCAAAAACAAATACATAATTGATATGTGAAAAGAAATCCGTAATATACCGTGACATAATATGTCAACAACAAAATTATAGATAATCACTCAATTTATTAAATTAGAAAAAAATGTTGATGTCACGGCCTGGAACCGAACTCGGGTTTACGGTGACGTACACGTACGGTTGGGATTTCATGTATTAGATTATTTCATATTTTGTGGATCTTACCATGGTGACGTACAACGGAAGTTTTGCCAAACGTAAAGAGCTGTGATATTTCCAATGTGCTCTCTAGTCGCTAGGAAAAACCAGTCGTCTCTTCCCCGATTCAATGTGCTCCAGTTCTCCCGTTTAGTTGGTTTCAATACGATAACCTTCAAGCACACGAGGACGTGAGTGGGTAACGCTCCTTATGCGTTAAACGGGAATAAGGTAATAATCAACATGATTGTTTCAACATGATTTGTATTATCTTTTATCAAGCTTTTTTCATAACAGAAAACATCATTTTTCTGGAAACGTTTTTATTGGAAAAACTCATGCCAATTGGTTTTCGTGGTTTATTTTATTAAAATTTGGTATTTAAATGGGTTCTGGTTGGTTCTCAAAACGATAGATAGGAGCCCGAGGGATGTGTTCCAGGTGGAACATAATATTACGTAGGTACCTATTATGAGTTGTGTGCATGGGACTTGCAGAGCCTTCGAGAATCATCTGTCCACCATCAAGGAAACATTGCTGACCTATGATCCTCCTGAAGAGTCCTCATCCACCTCAAAACTTTTATGACTTTGAAATGCTCTAATATGTAATTAACCCACCGCCGGGCGCGCGGGCGCACTCAGTGCGGTAAAACCGAAAGCCAAAACGGGTTTAAAGGGGTCCACGAAATGACTTGACGCGTCAAGGTAATTCTAGTTTAGGATACGCCCGATATAAATTTGCGTGGTTTTTAGCGGTAAAACAAATGATCATAAGTTACATTCATCACTTAGAAAGGGGACAGGTCGAGTCTACCGCATTCTAGTGTAACTTGATTGTTGCAAGTTAATTTCTTCCTTCTATTCAAATTTGATTTTATAAAAACCTTTTTTCTAATGAAGGGGACATGATACTAATTTTTGAAGATGAACAAGTTCGGTTTTTATTGCAAATGTTCAAGTAACTATTCATTTTAGCATTTATGGGATATGCGATATTTCCACAGATTCTGTGATTCAAACCCAAGTAATTTATCTCAATGATTAATTGATTTTTCTTTGATTTTATTGATTTTTTTTTTTGTAATTTTTTTTTCAATTAAAATGGCTACAATTCCAACTTTTGATTTAGACTTTTTTTTTAAGCAGCTACCAACCTGCATTGGCCCGATTTGTCCACTGACTTCGTTGTTTCTAAGGATTTTCCGCTGTTATTTTGCCAATTATTTGGCACTTCGTTGCCAATTTTGGACTGATAACTTTGAAATGAGTAGTTCCTATTACTAATCCAACTGTGAAGATAGGATTAGATAGGATTAGATCTAGATTAGATTGATTTTATCCTACTATAAAAATGAGAGAAGTTATAGTTAGAAGGGAGTTTGATAAATATATTTTGTCGTTGAGGCTAAAACGTTCCAAATATATTTTGAAGTAATTAAGAATAGTTTTTCTTTGAAACAATTCCGTTACACGAAAAAAACCTTGACTTATAGATGATAAATCCAATGGTTGGGTTAAGAATGTTCAGATAAATTATCCAACTTGTCTTAATCAACGGAATTTGAGTGTTTAAAATTGTGTACCGACCTGACTCACTCCCTTCTGACCTTGAAGTTGAACAGCAACAGTCGAAATAGTTCCAGCTCCCACTCGATGCCCAGTGTAAACACCAACGATAAATACGTATGTATTACATCGAAAACAGTCTTTGGTGTATATCAAGCCTTCCTGGAAGAAACCATATTTTCCTTTTGAATAATTGCGACAATCAATTACTTATGAACCCAAATTTTATGGTGATCGATTTGGGGGAAAAGATCGAAGATTCTTGAAGCTCATTCGGCAGTGTATGAATTTTTCGAAAAGAAAAATCCTGTCATCCATTCCCAATTCGTTCGAGGAATGTTTCGAGTAGCTCAAAGAAATTCAGGGAAACCTCGAAGAAAAAGTCAAGCAATCCGCAACAACCTACAGTTCTTAAACGAATGCTGGGAAATCAATTAGGAGAATAGCGATTTGATGAAGTGCCTAGCAGAAGCGGCTGGCAGATACAGTAACTACGGAGAAGTAGAAGCATAGGAGAAAGTAGGAGGCACGACAAACGACTTATCAACCCCTCGGTTGATGAAGCACACGTTGACAGTTTGTACTTTCACTTTCCCCTAATTCGAAGCCAAAAATTCCCCAATTCGATTGCATTACATTCCTTTTTCCCCCAATTCGAATACTACCCTAAATTGATACAATACATTTGTTTTCCACTTATGATTCACAACTACGACAATTTCACCTATTCACAAAAAGTGTCAGAGCCATGTTAGAAGTTCACATGAATCAAGAAATCATGTAACACCTTTTGCTCACCTTTTTGCGACGCTTCTTGTCGGAAAAGTAAGATGTTGCCAGCACGACGAATGGCAAAATGACGCAAATGGCCGTTCCAAGGGAAATTCCAAATAATGAGTTGGGTGGATCGAATAATTCCAGTAATGGTACGTAGGAAATGATGAATTTCGATAATGCGAGATCTCCTCTATGCACCGAGGTGATTCCAAATAGCTTGCAACGACAGATAATGTTGAGATCGTCCCATGACGTATCATTCACTACCCTCTGCAAAATATACCATCGTGAATAGTATACCCCATCATGATGTTTTTATAAATATACTTACTACTTTTAGCACGGTATTAACAATACATCTACAAAATAGATACCTTACGCAAATTGGAAGAATGCGGCTCACTAATTTTGCACATCTCTCCACAAAACAATCATAGAGACTCAGGTAGTGGAAACAGAGATTTTTGAAAAGCTTCTTCAGAGAATTGCTCTTTATTCTAAGATTTCAATCAATACAAGTGTCTTAAGAGAACTATAAAGGTATTATCTTATTGAATAACATGCTCACATCAACATAGAAGAACACAACTAACTAGAATGGGAGAGGGCTTTTTAGGAGCACTAAACTTCATCCACACATTAAGACTGGTGCTGCACTACTTCCTCCTTCAGTCAGATCCACGAAGCTATAGAGAGAGTTTCAAGGCAGTCCTGAAGCACCCTTACCCCACCATCCTCCCAGGAAAAATCCCTGCACTCGCACTCTTCGGGTTGTTTAAAACTACTCCAATATTGAAGCAATCCTTGGAGTTGTAAAACCATGACCCTTGGTCAAAGTAACCAATATTCAGGTCCAGATATGGTTGGTTGTGTGTAGAACGCCAAGCCTCTTCCCCATAACCCCCTTCATCGTGCTGCATCACCAGACTTGCAGTTTGGCTCAATCCCACAGTGCCCCCCTTGAACTTTGCTGAGACTCAAAGTGTTGTGTTAGCATCCATACCGTCTTCTCTTCGCTACCACACTCCCTGGAATTCCTACTAGCCCCCTTCATAATATGTGATGAAAACGTTTCTAAGCTGTTTTCCGTTTCACCCTGTTTCTGGAACTGGGTAGTTATTATTAATTTTGTCTGTAAAAAGCAGGAAACACATATACACGTTTTCAGTAATTTCTTTTGACACGACCTTTATTTGCAGCACTCCTCAAGTGCCGCTACCATCATCATTCCTTTGCAGTAGGTAATTGCGATACATGTGTCTTTCCATAAAACCCTCCGTTTCATATTATTAGGAGAGGTATGATCCTTTCTTGCCAGTTGCATTAATTCAACACACTGAGTGAGAGAATCAACTACATTATTTTTTCAAAATGAGTAAATATCGGCTTGAAAGGTTCTTCTCCATTATAATATTCAAGAAAATATATTATCCAAGAATAGGGTTCTTGGAAGGAATTCTGTTCTATGAACGCAGCTAAACCCTGGTACCTGAGTCCGCTTATCATTACTCTACAAAAATAACAGAAGAGGCTACTGTGGGAGAATTGGCCAACTTATCTCTTCCAATCAGCAGACTATACTTGTGCAATTTGAGAATTGGACTCTTTATTTTCAGGGTTTACCTCACAATCTCCTACGTCTTCATCGGTGTCTATGTCCCGAGTTCGGCATAATTTTACTTCAGTGAACATGAAAATGTCGAGTTTTCCACCAATTGGAAGCTAAAACAAAAATGTAACAGGATTCAATTTTGTGATAACCTCGGAGTTATCAGGCTTGGGCAACTCAATGAATATTCAGGTGTGCTTCCCAGTTTAGAGAAAACCCAAGGATGAATACTTGACTTCCGTTTCTTTTGGTGCACTTGTACTTATATACATAATGATGAACCTAGATATGGAATGAACAAGTAATGTGTTTTCCTCTGTCAATGCTATCCTAGTCCAAAGTACGAGTAGGTAGAAGATCTTAAAATACACCCGAATGCAATTAAGGATATTTAATTTTACCACGCATGTAACGAAAATTTAGCTAAGAATATAACCATTTAGTTATCAATATCATCAACACCGACCTCCAACACACTCGTTAAACCGCACAAAGTTAATAAAAAAAACTTGTGCATAAAGAAGGTCGTCTGCATACTCGTACATCGCCATTGCCAAGCTTGATGTAAACAAGGTAAAGACTTCCTTCGCGAACACAGCAAGAATGGAGGATTACTCTTGATTTGAGATGATTCATTCTCGCTCCAGATTATTGTTATTGTTATTGTTATTGTTATTGTTACTGTTGTTATTGCTATTGTTGTTATTGTCGCTCCAGTTTTTGCCTCGCGTGTAGAATGACTAGTCAGATAGTGTGTAACTTTCATGAAGCTCCCGTAGACTGTGAAAAATTTATTTCTGGGCATTTTCTTTCCCACTCAGGCATTTTCTTTAAAATGTTACAGAAATTGCAGAAAAAGAAAGAATTATGGAAGTTATTACCTCTTCAGAAGGAAGAATCCCAAGATAAATATGGCGAGGTAAACTCTTATTTTCATTGCTCGGCAAAATTTTGATGATACTAACTAAAAAGCCAAGAATTTTATCAAATTCGAATCTCAATGAAGGCGCCTTAAATACTTCATCGTAATCAGGAATCCGATCCAATCTGGGCTTCACCTATAAAATAAATTAATATAGAATCGTTGACTACTGGAATACTACGATGTGTAGGTATTTGGCATACAAGGTTTGACCACAAGAATACTTTTATTCATCTCTTATCCAAATATTACTCTAAAAAACCTTAAGATAATCTGGGATAGTCAATATATTGGTAGTCTCTGATTAGCATCACAGATTTAGTACCACTAAAAACCATGAAAAGTGAAATATCAATTGAAAATTCATTGTCGTTGCAAAAAATCTGTGATGTAATGATCTTAGGGAGACGCTCATCAAATAATTATATTTGATCAAATTGAATTACTAACCACTGCTGTTATTATGGCAAAGAGGGTTTGAAACCAAATATTGATTTCAAGTATGTTTATTATTCACATACTTGGTCGTGACCAACATTATGCTGAACATGAAATGTGTCGATCACTCACTTTAATAGGAACCGGAGCGGACAAGTAAATGGCCATTGAGAACTTGCTATAAAGTTTGGGAAATGTCACTTTGTACGCAGTATAAAAATTGTGCTTCGGGGAACGACGTTCCAGAGAATCATGAAACTTCCCTTTTGCTGATGGAATGTCCAACAACTTACCTTTTTCCATGGCCTGCAATCATCGATCAAAATTAAATAACTATGAGCGATATATCAAATTTCTATGAAAAAGCGCTAAATTTACAAGAAAAACATATGATCAAGTTTTAAAGGTGACTTACGTGAGCAGTGTCTCAGTCACAAACGAAATGTGTCTAGTCAAGTTCAAATAGAGCAGATTGAATATCACTTAAATATCAAGGACATTATAAACAGATTTTTTTTGTCAATAAGTAGGTACCTACCCTAGGAAAGAGAAATTTTTTTGACCAGTTCTCGCGCTCAATCGCAATTCTCGTTAAAACTCCCTAAAGAAGCTGAAAGTTCTTTCGGAAAATATGTTGAATACTGCAGTTTCGGGTTGAATTTTATAATTTCAAATCAACCTTTGGAAATTATTTTGGGTTTCATATTCTTGAAATGTCAACGCTATTTAATTTAACTCAACACGCCAAAATTATCTATGGAAACTTTGGGGACTCAACAAATAGGTAGGTACCTACACAAATTTCACAATAGTAAGTGAAGTAAACAAACGTTACAAGTTGGATTTTCGTCTGACTGCCATTCCTGGCGTCGCTGACGTCATCAGCTGCCTTCCAAAGGGAAGATCAGAATTTGTTCTGATGATTTCCTTTCATTGCTTCCCATTGCCCCGCCATGGGTTAGTACGAGGGGGTCGGCGGGCCCCGGACGCACGAAAACACGTCCCGGCGGTGAGATTAGAACGCGCGACTCGCAGTAGTCGGTTCGTGTCTCGCCACCAAAGAACGCGCGCCCGAATCACCACGGCTACACTGCACCTCAACAAATTTCATATTAGATAAGTAAGAAAGTTACTGGTAGTGTGATACGGTACTCCTGATCGGCCGGCAATGTTTTGACTTGCCCATGCTGCGTTCTCAATAACAAAATAACGATAGGAGACAGGTAAAGATCTAATTGCCGATTCTTCATGACGACTGCCTGAAATGAAAGAACGCCAGCCTTGAAACAATCTGCCGAAGTGGTAAGTACAACGACAGTCAACGTTGAGGCAGTTCAATTACGAATTTACACAATTGTCAAATACACATTGAAAACGACTGTAATGTGGGTGTGACACACAGCCTCCTCGTATCTCAATCTGATTGTATATGCGCAGTAGCTAATCTCAAAACATCAATATTCAAGTAACTTGAATTACTGTCATGGGGAACCATCTACACGCCAACCTGCACAATCCCTGAAAATGTCATCGAATTCAGTTACATGAAATTATTATGGCTGTAATGTATGCGCACGCGCTATCTATCCGGGGGCGATGGTTTCCATAGATGTCCATCCACATAACAACTTGCATAATCCCATGCCATGCAATAGCCTCATAGGGGACATAACTAGCAAGTCGAGTAGGTACAGAACGACCGCTTCCCTTGAAAGGGCATCATCATCAGGCAGCCGAGAGGGTATTGAAGTCCTTTCGGAGATTTAACACGTCCCGTGCGGAAGACGCATACGTTGCGTCATGCGAGTCGGGGCCACCAGGCGGGAGACGCATACGTTGCGTCATGAGCCCCTTCGTTTTCAGAATGTTTTCTTAAAATCCGCCTGGCAGGAAAGTATTCCGAAGCTTGTTTACTTGCAAGAAATGGGTCCAGACTACCCACACAAAGCGTCGTTTGTGATAAGAACGAGGCTTTCACATTGTTTTATCATCTACAGTCACAGCAGGTTCGTTTGCAAGTGATCTTGGTTTTTCCTCAATTTATTACCTTATTTTGTGAGTTTTTCGTGGATTTTTGGCGTGGAAACGTGAAATAATAAAGGTAAGTTGTAATATATACTTCAAAAAGCATGATTCGATGTGTAGGAAGTTCATATTCCTCGATTTTTGTAGTCCGTCAGTGTGCACTCGGTAGGTGCCCAGCTTCCCGTTGTTATCTTATTTGATTTCTTGTTTCATTTCGACTATTTTCAACGAATAAACTAACTTTCATCGCGGTTTTGATCTGTTATTATAGTGAAGTGTTTTTACTGAATTTTTAGTAACGTTTGGTGCCTACCTAATTCATTTCTAGATGACTGATGGGCCATCATCCTCCAAAGTTCCAAGGTTAGTCAATTTTTTAGTCAATTTAGTTAGTTAATTTTTTTCACAGCTTTTATATTTTTCAGGTAGGTAGCAAATACCTATAAAATATCAGGCGAATTATCTCATTATTATTTTGTTCGACTGTTCAAGTTTTTATTTTGTATGCAAATTTTGTTCAATTGTTCAATTTTTTATTCTTGTATGCAAATTTCTCTGTTTTCCCAGCTGTTCCATTTTTGACTGCTCTTTTTTGTGAATGTTTGGGTTGAAAATATAAAGTATAATTATATAATCTTCCGTGTTATATGATTGAGCTTTGTTCAGTCATTCATTGCAATAAGTGGCAATGAGTGACTAAACAGCTTGGAAACCCACTGATCACACCTGCCAGGCGGATGACGCATATGGTGCGTCATTAGCAAATTTCTAAGAAATCATAGCAATAACAACTTTTTAGTGCCATATCACATATATTTGAAGCATTCTGAGGCGATAGGCGAAAAAAAAGTTTTCCGCTTGGTGGGAAGGTTTACAAAATCAGACCCGCAGTGAACGTGTTAAGGCCCGATCACACAGGACGCGTTATAACGCGACGTTAGGCGTTCGAGTAACGTCGCGTTACGGCGTTACAGTTGTATGCAATGCAGTTGCATCATCCTCGCCACACACGCGGCGTTAAGACGCCGCGATACTTTTAGTAATGCGACGTCACGCGTTCCGGTTGTAAAAATTTACAAAAGTAACGCGCGCTGAGGGCGTTATCCTCGTTGTTCAAGGAGTTTATTTCAAGATGAGTGAGGATACAGAAGCTCTCATTCAAGAAGTTCAAAACGATCCTCATGTGATCGCAGCTCCCGACATAGACGGTGGTATTCCCCAAAATCTTGTCTCTTTTTATTGATTGGGTGCACCCAATGCCGTCTATTTTTGCCGTCTAATAAAACTAATAAAAGATGAGCTTCTTCCTCATCAGAATCACTAGAAGTTATTATAGCTTTATGTGAAAGTCAGAAGATACAGAAAGAAGAGAACACTATGGAGTACACTATCACAATGCTGGGTTCTAGGCCGAAATGACGCGTGATATAACGTGATGTGTGTGACGTAGCTATATCGCCAAACGTCGGGGAGAACGCGCGTTCCCTGAGCGCCGCGTTATAACGCGTCTTGTGTGATCGGGCCTTTACATTTACGGCCCGATCACACAGGACGCGTTATAACGCGGCGCTCAGGGAACGCGCGTTCTCCCCGACGTTTGGCGATATAGCTACGTCACACACATCGCGTTATATCGCGCGTCATTTCGGCCTAGAACCCAGCATTGTGATAGTGTACTCTTTCTGTATCTTCTGACTTTCACATAAAGCTATGATAACTTCTAGTGATTCTGATGAGGAAGAAGCTCTTCTTTTATTAGTTTTATTAGACGGCAAAAATAGACAGCATTGGGTGCTCCCAATCAATAAAAAGAGACAAGATTTTGGGGAATACCACCGTCTATGTCGAGAGCTGCGATCACATGAGGATCGTTTTATGAACTATTTCCGCATGTCTAGACAAGATTTCGAGGACCTACATGACCTGCTACAGGAGAAGATTCAGAGGATAACGCCCTCAGCGCGCGTTACTTTTTACAACCCGAACGCGTGACGTCGCGTTACTGAAATTAGAGAGTTTTTGCTTCACACGGGCGCACCGTCCGTGGAAAAAACGTGGTCCGATGATGACCGAAAAGGTACGAAGGTTCCCGAAGTTGTCGCGGTGGCTGCGCGTTCGTGAAGCCCGCCCGTGTGAAGCGCTCTTCACACAGTCCCCTCCCGCGGTCGGGTTCCTGCCAACGCACGATGCAACCTTTAGGTAGGTTAGACTCTGATAACAGTTATTACATTGCTTTGGTTTTGCGAATCGCAAGATTTCTTTTACTTTCTTCTTCAATTCTTGCCAAAATATACTTCAAAAATGAGTACCTACCTCACATTGAAACTACTTCAGGTTATTACAGAGCACTGCAGTGCAACTTCAATAGAGGTTTATTTAACTCTGTACAAAAATATATGTATAGTCCCCCCATGCGAAAAGTAATTTTAATATGATAAACATTGCCTAACACACGTTGAATTTTGAGGTCCGAATATAATCACGAATGATGTTGGTACTTGATCATAACACTAGATTACAAAATTTAGGGGCGGTCTGGCTGCCTCGTTCTTTCACCACTTTTCTTATGGTATTTGGTGCGCTGAATCCGAATCTGACGTCAGTTTTGCTTCCGAGTCTACCAAGGTAGCGGAAGCTTTGTTTTCACTTTTCAAGGACGAAAAAAAAAAGTTCTCCAAAATCAAAATTTTCACTCGCGTTTTGCGTTTTAGACCTTTCTGAACAATTTTGGTTCCGTGTCTGTCTGTCTGTCTGTCTGTGTGTCTGTGTGTCCGTGTGTCTGTGTGTCTGTGTGTCTGTCCGTCTGTCATCAATTCCTTGTAACGCGCATAACTATACGAAGTTATTGTCCGATTTTGATGAAATTTTCAGGGATTGTGCGGGTTGGTGTGTAGACGGTCCCCTAATAAAATCATCGTCCCCGGACTGATAGTAGCGACTGCGCATGCGCAAACGTTAATTCCTTGTAACGGCCATAACTTCCACATTTTCCACTCGATTTCGATGAAATTTTCAGGGATGTTACAGATTAGTATTTAGATGTTCCCCTATGAAAATCACCCCCTTCGGATCGATAGTAGCTACTACGCATGCGCAAACGTGAATTTCCTTCTAACGGCCATAACTTCCACATTTTCCACTCGATTCCGATGAAATTTTCAGGGATTATGTGAATTGGGTTTTAGATGGTCCCCTATGAAAATCATCATCTCCGGACTGATAGAAGCGACTGCGCATGTGCAAACGTGAATTCCTTGTAACGGCCATAACTTCTACATTTTCAATCCGATTTCAATGAAATTTTCAGGGATGTTACAGATTAGTATTTAGATGGTCCCCTATAAAAATCACCACCTTCGGACTGATAGTAGCCACTGCGCATGCGCAAACGTGAATTTCCTTATAACGGCCATAACTTCTACATTTTCCATCCGATTTCAATGAAATTTTCAGGGATGTTACAGAGTAGTGTTTAGATGGTCCCCTATGAAAATCATAGAGAATTGTTTTTCATAGAGGGATTCATTCATAGAGGGATGGTGTCCTGTGAGAATCTCAAATGTAATACATGACAAGGCTTCAATAGCTCAGAGGACAGAGGCTTGATTTGTGTACCAGGGATTGCGGGTTCGAATCCCAGCCGAGGGTGAGAATTTTTTTGATCCACTCACATACATCTACTCACTTAATTTTTCATCCGAATTTGATGAAATTTTCTAGGATTGTCCAGATTAACGTGTAGATGGTCCCCTATGAGGGTAGTGAAAGGTACTTAGAGATTGGTGTTTTGAGATTAACTAATACCTATGCATCGGATCATCTATACAATCGGGTTATGGATACGAGGAAGCTATGTGCCACACCCACTTGGCAGACGTTTTTTTGTTTATGTCGGATTTTCAAGATATAGCTAGTTTTAAGATTTTTCTAGTTCTCACTTTTCTTCATTTTTTAGTGAAAACTCATCTTGCTCAAATCTCCTCAAAAAGTACTCAGACTTATAGGAAATTTCATGTAAAATCCGAATATGTACTTAGTTTTTAAGTAAAACTGTGTTAAACCCCCTATTTTCCACAAAACGTATCAAAAAACACCGGATCTCAACGTGTTTTCTTCGGGTTTTCCCTTACATTTTGCCACTTGAAAAAAAATTAAGGCTAAAAAAATTTTCTCGGGCCTTTACTTTGTTGGGGGGACACCCCAGAGGAGAATGAGACCAATCGCAGCCTCCTAAACCCATTAATATCGAAGGAATGAGCTTTTTCATGGCACTGAGATGAAAATGTACAAAAACCGTTAGTTAATTTTTCGAGATACTTAATTAAGTATGTGCGTTCCTAAATCTGTTTTCCTCAAATGGATTTTCCTTTCTTCTACATTTTTTATGCTTGACACCTATTAACAGTAAGATCGAAAATAGGTACTCGAAGGGGGAGTAAATCATAATTGGGAAACTCTTGTTTTGTTAAGTGATTTTAATTCAGTTTTACAAACGAAACACAATAAACTGCAGAAAAGTTAACGGTGTAAATCTGTTTCATGAAGGCTCAGATGAATCAATAGTTGGTACAATGTTTGGTTATTCCTCCACCTCAGAGGTTCCACCAAGATATAAAACCATGGAAGAACGGTACAAAGGGTATTGGGAAGTTCACATGATGGCGGACTATTGTTGGACCTTAAAAAGAGATTTACCTCAGGCGGCGAAGTTTTCTCTACATAGATGCCGGCGATGAAACCTCTGAGGTGGAGGAATAACCAAACATTGTACCAACTATTGATTCATCTGAGCCTTCATGAAACAGATTCCCACCGTTAACTTTTCTGCAGTTTATTGTGTTTCGTTTGTAAAACTGAATTAAAATCACCTAACAAAACAAGAGTTTCCCAATTATGATTTACTCCCCTTTTGAGTACCTATTTTCGATCTTACTCTTAATAGGTGACAAGCATAAAAAATGTAGAAGAAAGGAAAATCCATTTGAGAAAAACAGATTTAGGAACGCACATACTTATCTCGAAAAATTAACTAACGGTTTTTGTGAATTTTTCATCTCAGTGCCATGAAAAAGCTCATTCCTTCGATATTAATGGGTTTAGGAGGCTGCGATTGGTCTCATTCTCCTCTGGGGTGTCCCCCCTACGAAAAAAAAGCCCGAGAAAATTTTTTTTAGCCTTAATTTTTTTTTCAAGTGGCAAAATGTAAGGGAAAACCCAAAGAAAACACGTTGAGATCCGGTGTTTTTTGATACGTTTTGTGGAAAATAGGGGATTTAACACAGTTTTACTTAAAAACTAAGTACATATTCGGATTTTACATGAAATTTCCTATAAGTCTGAGTACTTTTTGAGGAGATTTGAGCAAGATGAGTTTTCACTAAAAAATGAAGAAAAGTGAGAACTAGAAAAATCTTAAAACTAGCTATATCTTGAAAATCCGACATAAACAAAAAAACTGACGTCAGATTCGGATTCAGCGCACCAAATACCATAAGAAAAGTGGTGAAAGAACGAGGCAGCCAGACCACCCCTAAATTTTGTAATCTAGTGTAATTTCATTTGATATTTCACTTGATTAATAGTGAAAGAAAACTGATCTAAAAATGTGTACAGGCAATAACACATTTAAAACTCATTCTTACGTATGTGCAATTTTTAAAAAATTATTATATTTAATGTAAGGGGAATTTAATATTATATATTTAATATAATAATTTTCCCGAGTTTATTGTCATTGTTGGGGAAAGAAAGGGGTTGTGTTAAGAACCAATTAATCTTTCCGACATATCAGCATTTATTCAAGCGAAAACGAATTTTGGTATTTTCTTCCAATAAGTAGAAAAAGTATGATATGATTATATTGTGTAGCTATAAGAATGAAAATGAGGAGCTCCTCCTAATATTGTTTTCAAAATAATAATTCGAAACCATCTACCTACTCGAATTTGAGAATAATAAACCTTCTAGGTTTATACAAGAAAAATAGAAAATAAATATAATATGGACAATTCTGACCAGTTTTGTAAGATGAGACCCAACTCCCGACACCCTTGACGCTGTCGACGGCGTGGCGAATGCGGCCTTGATCCCAAACGGCTGAACAGCACCAGTCAGCCAAGATACGGCGAGTTCGTGCAACTCCGTTCGAAGCAGGTGATGGTAGTGACACGGAATGGTGTCTCTCTATCCACTGATGAACTGCACAAGAAATGGCACCCACAAGCTCCTGCGGTCCTTGAGGAAGATTGGACTAGGCAGACAGTCAATGAAGAAGTTTCCCCCGGATGCTGATGACCGGGTAGAAGACAAAAGATACCAAAAGATTGCTGGATATTCAATCGTTTTTCCAACATGCGAAAGAGGCAGGTCGCTGAACACTGGTGAAGAGATGGCAGGTCGATTCCCACCCCGGAACATCCCCACTAACGCGATTCACTTGATACACAAGGGTTCACCGGGTCACCTTCACATCAATCTTACTTGCTATAAAAATAAACATAGATAAACTTCTAGATGTTGCGGCAACATAACCGCCCGCCAAATTTGTGATACAAATTTTAAAATTATGCCTCAAAGGGATTGGAATTTAGGGGTAGAAGAGGAACCAGTTTCACTAAGGGTCGCTTATAGGATGAGGAAGAAGTGGAGACTGTGACGATTCTGACTACACCATCTCTACCAGGATGTAAGTCGGATATCCTAGCCAAAGGCCAGTGTTGGACTGGAGAGGAGTTTTCTTTCAGCAGCACTAAATCCTATCTTCGGATTTGGAGTACTGGAAGTCCACTTAGATCTTGCGAGAAGAGTTGAGAGATATTCTTGCTTCCAGCGCGTCCGAAAGTATTCCGACATCCGTTTTATAAGTTGCCAGCGGTCCAGGTGGTTGAGTTTCTCTTCAATCAACGATGGTTCTGGAACTGTAGTTAACAGGTCCCCGATCAAGAAGTGTGCGGGTGACAAATATTCACATTCGCTTGGATGGCTTGATAAAGGACAAAGGGGTCGCGAATTTAGAATTGCCTCTATTTTAGCAAATAGAGTGGCCATTTCCTCGAATGTTAACGGGGTGTCTCCGGCTATCTTCTGGAGAAGCTGCTTTGAAGATTTGACGCCGGCTTCCCATAGCCCTCCCATGTGAGGTGCTAAGGGAGGATTGAACATCCACTTTACGCCCTTGAAGCTGACATGGTCGGATATCTGCTTTCGGGTATGTTCATCATTATACCATTTCCATAAGTCCTTCAGTCGGTTTGAAGCGGCTATGAAGTTCTTACCGCAATCCGAATGGACTTCGCTAGGGAGTCCTCTCCTGGAGATGAAGCGGTCGAACGCAGCGAGAAAGGCGTCTCCAGAAAGGCTTGTTACTGGTTCCAGGTGAAGTGCCTTAGTGGTCAAACATACTATGAGACACATGTAGGCCTTTGAAATAGCAGCTTTACGTCGGTTGGATTCTTTAACAAGAAACGGTCCAGCAAAATCAATCCCTATGCGAGAAAACGCACGACTTCGTTGGACTCGGAAAGAGGGTAAGTCACTCATCATTGGATTTGGAGATTTGGCCTTCAATTTGTAACATTTTATACAATAAAATGTCCGTTGTTGCACAACACGTCGAATAGAAGGTATCCAGTACTTTGTCTGGATTAAAGCTTGGAGTAACGAAGGCCCAGGATGAAGATATACTTTATGGAAATAATCAACAATGAGTATCGTGAGATGACATTTGGGCGGTAATAAAACAGGGTGTTTATGGTTGTATGGTATGTTGGCATGAAACAACCTACCGCCCGCCCTGAGGATTCCGGAGCTATCTAAAAACGGATTCAGTTTTATGAATCGCTGGATGGCGCATTCCGTGTTTTTTATGTCATTATTGAAGAAATAGAAAAGTTGTACGGACTTGATACACATGTTCAGTGCATTCTCGATTTCCGAAGTCTGCAATGGACCAACTTGTTTGTTTGAAGTGGAGTTCGTTCTTGAATTTGCAAAACATCGTAGAATTCGTGCCAAAACTCGAAGAAGTTTGGAAAGCGAAGAAAATCTTTTCATGATTCTGATCAAAAATGGCTCTTTTGGATCATTTCCAATGGTCACTAGAGTGGGAGAATTTTTCAATTCAGGTAATTCATTTGGTACTGAAAATATCGAGTCAGGCCATTCATTACATGGAAATGACAACCACTCTGGGCCATACCACCAGATGACATGATTTACAAGGTCATTGGGGTATAAACCTCGTGACCCACAATCAGCCGGATTGTCACTCGATTGCACGTGTCTCCATGAACTTGCAGGAATGACATTGGTAATCTCGACCACTCGATTAGCGACGAATGTTTTCAAACTATAGGTTGGTGTGTGTAGCCAACTCAAGACAATAGTTGAATCTGTGTAAAATATTGGACGTTGACTCGAATCACCGAGAAGTTCGATAAATCCTGAAAGTGAATTGAAGAGACGAGATAACAGTAGTGCACCGGATAATTCTAATCTGGGCACAGATAACACTTTAAGAGGTGCTAACTTGGTCTTCGCAGTCAAAAGGTGAACTCTAATATCAAGCCCTTTGATCGAACGTAAGTAAACAGCGGCACAATACGATTTGATAGAGGCATCGCAGAATCCGATGATTTGATATTCAAATGGTTTGTTCATACCAATGAATCGTGGAATTTGGATTTCAGACAACGATTCAATTTGTGCAATAGTTTTTGACCATTGAAGTTCAAGTTCGGCAGGAATTGGTTCGTCCCAATCGACACCAATTTTCCAAAGTTCCTGTATGAACATTTTCATTAAAATGATGAACGGAGAAAGGAATCCAAGTGGATCATATAATTTGGCAACAGATGAAAGTATACCCCTTTTTGTAAGTTTGTTACATGGGCTTTTGATTGAATACGTGAAATAATCATGAGTAGGTACCCATTGTAAGCCAAGTATTTTCAAAGATGTGTCATCATCATTAGAAAATGAAATGGGATTTGAATCAGGCGAAATCGAAACATGGTGTAATAATTCGGGGCAATTGGTTGCCCATTTGCTCAATGAAAAATTCCCTTTTTTCAAAAGAGCTACAACTTGGAGTAAGAGTTCCGTTGCACTTGGAAGTGAATCGCTACCAGTGCATATATCATCGATGAATATATCCCTTTCTAAAACACGTGATGCTTCAGGATACATCTGTCCTTCATCTTGAACAAGCTGACGAATCACCCTCAAAGCTAGGAAAGGTGATGACGAAAGTCCATACGTGATTGTATTAAGTTCGAAAATCTTCAACTCGTCCAACGGAGAATTACGCCAGAATATGCACTGGAAGCTACGATCAGTAGGGTCAAGCCAAATGTGTCTGTACATTTTCACAATATCTGAGACAAATACGATGGGGTGCGAACGAAAATTCAAGAGGATATCACGAATATCGTTCTGCAATTTGGGTCCAATCATTAAATGTTCATTTAGGGAACCCTCAACAGATTTGGCTGATCCATCGAAGACAACTCGAATTTTAACTTTATTTCGATCATTTTTCATGATAGCATGATGAGGAATTACAAATTTGGGGTTGGATGATGAACAACTCATATGATGGAGATTTTCATACTCGAGCATGAATTGGTTGTATTCAAAACGCAATTCAGGATTTTTTTCCAATTTAGTTTCCAAATTTTGGAAACGTTTTAGCGCCATGAACGATGAGCCACTGAAATTTGGGAGAGATCCCTTGAATGGAAGTCTAACGACGTAACTTCCGTCGTCACGACGATAGTGAGTAGAAGAAAAATGTGCTTCACATTCATCATCTTCAGGACTCGGAATAACTTTTGGAATAACAGGTTCTTCCAATTCCCAAAATTGTTTTAAATCGAAATTTATGTCATCAGACATAGGTAGAGTTAGAAGTGATGAACCGTTTTGAGGAGCTGGTTCGTTGAATTTGCCAGTAACAATGTGGCCAAAAATTGTGGGAAACAATTTAGGAATATCATCTCTGATGATGATACCAGAACCAGACCATATGTCACAAAACATATCCGCTCCCAATAGGAAATCGATAGGGGCAGGTTCATAAAAATTTGGATCTGCCAAAGGAAATTTTAAATACTGTTTCCAAATTTCATAGGGTATCTGTGCCGTCGGAAGTAGAGATGTGATTTCCTTGACAACAATGGCATTAGTTGTTAAATTGGGAGATGCCTTATTTCTAGGTTTGATACAGCACTGAACTTGACCTTGGGTTCCTTCGAATAACGTTTGACCGATTCCGGAAATCCGTTTTGTGCATGTGTTGACGTTCAAACCTAATCTTTTAATACATCTCTGCGTTAGAAACGAATAATGACTTGCAGAATCGATTACTAGGCGAATAGTTCGAAAATATCCTCTTGAGTCTCTAATTTCAGCAACTGCAGTGCCCAATAGTACTTGTGTATCGGCAGAATGCATTGTGGTATTCAATGCAGTACCGTTAGAAGAGGTACTGGGATTATTAACGAAGGAATTCACAGGTTTAGGAAGGGGTCTATTGCTATCAATGGGAGAATGACATGCATTTTTACACAAGAACGAGTGATGTTTTTGTTTACACCACCTACATACCCATTTCGATCCGCAATCTTTGATAAAATGACGTGTAGACAAACAATTACGACACCCTTTCCAACCCTTTATAAGTTCTAATCGCTCAGGAACTGAAGCATTGGTAAATTTCTTACAATTTACCAAGGTGTGCCGATCTTCACCACAAATCGAACACAAGATCGAATTTGAATTTTCATTCGACTTTACTCCGCCCGATTCATTAGTCAGCAATGAAGGTTTCGAATGTTGTTTAGAGAAATATCGTGGAGACATTTTAGAAATCTGGTTGTTTGATTTGGAACTGCTATCCAAAGTCGAGTAATCGAAATTTATGTCACAACCAGCAGCGAAACGAAGAGAAAGCGATCGATCTCTCACAAATTTTGTAAGTAAATCAAAAGTGGGAAATTCATTATTTTTGTTTTCGATTTCGAAGTGTTCTCGAGTGACAGAATCAAGACAACGAATCGTTAGATGAAATAAAATGAATCCAGCTTCATCCTGAATTTGCAGTAATTTGAAAGCTTCGACGTGTTCAGAAATTTTGATCAAAAATTCGTTCATGGAATCTACAGTAGGTTTTCCATGTTGAGGTTTGAAGCTTAGAATTTGGTTCAAATACGCTGATGCTAATAACCGTTTACTGGCGTAAGTGTCACACAAGGCCTTCCAAGCTAACTGATAATTTCTATCTTCAATTTGAAAACGATTTATTACTCCAGCAGCTTCACCACTTACAGATGAAAGCAAATAATGAAACTTTTTCGTGTCACTCATTTGTTCATTATGAACCATAGATACGAATGAATCGTGAAATTTACGCCATTCTAAAATTTTACCAGAAAATTTAGGTAAATTCAGTTTGGGTAAACTCTGATTAGATGACATCTGAAAAGTAGTTTCACCGGTAGTGGTATTAGCCATAGCAGCAGTACGAGCAGCGTGCGCCCTAGTTGTTTCAGCAGCAGTCAATTTTTCAAGGATACCAAGACTTTCGTAATAATAACCCTTAATCCCCAATTTTAATGATTTTTCTTCTTCGGTGGGAAATAGTAATTGAACCGGAGATGCTTCAGCTCCGTCGGTTAGAAGCTCGAAATCAAGAAGTTCTTCGTAAACGCTCTCGAAAAGAGTATAATATTTTTCCAAACTTTTCATAGCACCTTTAACCTTTTCGCGCCCGGATTCTCGAGAGCCTACTGTCCCTCACAGCCCGCCCGCCGGCAGCCCTTCTGTCCCCCCATTACCGCATTATTTTGGCGACACGGTGGTTCGTCCGAAGTTGTTTCCTTGCATTACTTTATTGTCTTTTTTTCGCGTGATACTTTCTGTTATGAGTTCATTAGAATTATTGAGATTATATGCATTATTTATTCATTTACTGGCCAGTTAAACATAATGGAAATAATGAAATTAATGTAGAATAATTATGATACCTCATGATTCGCTCCAATTTCTATTAAATTCATTCAATATAATTTATTATAATTTCAATATTACTTATGGTTTTCCACTTTCATTCTGTTTAGGAAAATTCCTATAATTTGATAAATTTTCATAGTGGGGAAAACCAAAAGTTGGAAGAGGGACATAACATTTTTGCGAATATTCCCGAGCAGAGTTCAAATAGGCGGTGAAATATCTGAAAAGCGGCAATATCTTTGACAGGCCAACCGCCAAAAATACCAAAATAGAATTATAAGAGTTGAAAAAAACAAAAAAAAAAAAAAAAGACTGACCAAATCGGCGAAGATCAAAGAGAACCAACTGTTTGAGGTGCCGCTGCATCAGAACTTACCTACTGGATCAAGGATAAACTACCGACCAAAAAACGCCGACAAACAATGTTATTAGAGAGAAAAAAAAAACACTTAAACTGTTCAAGGTACATATACACTGTTCTGTGAATGGAATATCATGAGGTTTGTAATGGACATTACACCCTGGAAGATCGTAGTTACACGGCGAAAGAGCTCAAGTGCCAGAACGGCTATTATCGGCGGCGGGCAGCTACGGAAAGTACAGCCGCCCGATATATGACGTTGGCGGGCAGCTACGGAAAGTTCAGCCGCCCGATATATGCCGTTGGCGGGCAGGAAAGGGTTAAAATTGCAAATTTGTTCAGGATCAGTCAGCGCAGAACGTCCCTTCTTCGTGATGAAGTTAATTTCGGATGCATAGGTATTGAGTTTACGTTTTAGAGACTCAAACTCCTTTCTCGTACCCTTTTTCGACATTTTGGCAGAAACGAACCAAATAAGGAATTCTGGATTTGGGAAATGAAAACGGGAAGAGGCGTTTGAGACAAAACAATACCTAAAAAAGTACCAATAAATGAGTACCTGTGACAACCTTGGCACAATTCGTGTCCTATTTAAGAACTAAAATTGAGAAGAAAACTAGGCGGTAATTTTTGTCCTATTTTTTGAGGATTCAAAAATTAGAAGAAAACACCAAAATTCATCAGCAACCACGCTCTGCTACCAAAAAAGAATTATGTTGGGGAAAGAAAGGGGTTGTGTTAAGAACCAATTAATCTTTCCGACATATCAGCATTTATTCAAACGAAAACGAATTTTGGTATTTTCTTCCAATAAGTAGAAAAAGTATGATATGATTATATTGTGTAGCTATAAGAATGAAAATGAGGAGCTCCTCCTAATATTGTTTTCAAAATAATAATTCGAAACCATCTACCTACTCGAATTTGAGAATAATAAACCTTCTAGGTTTATACAAGAAAAATAGAAAATAAATATAATATGGACAATTCTGACCAGTTTTGTAAGATGAGACCCAACTCCCGACACACTTGACGCTGTCGACGGCGTGGCGAATGCGGCCTTGATCCCAAACGGCTGAACAGCACCAGTCAGCCAAGATACGGCGAGTTCGTGCAACTCCGTTCGAAGCAGGTGATGGTAGTGACACGGAATGGTGTCTCTCTATCCACTGATGAACTGCACAAGAAATGGCACCCACAAGCTCCTGCGGTCCTTGAGGAAGATTGGACTAGGCAGACAGTCAATGAAGAAGTTTCCCCCGGATGCTGATGACCGGGTAGAAGACAAAAGATACCAAAAGATTGCTGGATATTCAATCGTTTTTCCAACATGCGAAAGAGGCAGGTCGCTGAACACTGGTGAAGAGATGGCAGGTCGATTCCCACCCCGGAACATCCCCACTAACGCGATTCACTTGATACACAAGGGTTCACCGGGTCACCTTCACATCAATCTTACTTGCTATAAAAATAAACATAGATAAACTTCTAGATGTTGCGGCAACAGTCATTTATTAGCATATTTTAAAATATAAGTATTTATTAATTAGGAGTAATACCATACATGAACTCTGAAAATTTTGGGACTGAGAGAAAAACTTATAACAAAAGATAGGCCTAAAATATCATCATTCTCAGTCATATGCTATTTTTTTAAAAATTGGCATTTTATAAATAGCATGTGACTAAGAATTAACACAATTATTGTGTTCACGAGTTTATAAGAAGTTTGCCAACAATTTAATTGTAATTGCAATTTGATAGTAAAATTAATAACTATGCATCAAACTGCATAATATGCGCAAAATAGAAAAAATAGAAAAATACCAGTCAAATTTAAAAACGAATGACACCCTGTGATTCAGAGTAAAAAAATTATGAAAAAAGATGTGCCACAGTTAGGGTTCTCCAAAACCTAATTTTTGTGCAATTGTGGAGTTGCGCAACTTAGAGCGTTCAAAAAGTCAGGTTTCGCGCAATAAGAAAATTTGGTTCGGGTATGAATTTGTCATGAAATTTGAAGTTGAATTCGAATTTGTGATTAAAAAAGGGGGGGGGGGTCCATTTGAATAAATGAAGTTGGTGTCAATTGCGCGCAATTACCCGCAAGTATTTGCGCGAAAGTATTTGTCCTGAATTCCTCACAAAAAATCATGGAGAATAGGATTGGTCCCAATTTTTTATGCTGAATTCTGGGGAAATGAAGAGGGGTGTAACCTTTTCGTGAAACACCCTGTATACTAATACACCTACCAATAATGTGCGTGTGTGTGCGTGTTGTACCCATTCATTAACATTTATTGATAGGTAGAATCGGGGCGGAGCGACTGAACTCCCCACCCCTAGATGTACCTCTAATCAGTTGTTCTCCATATCATCCTGTCATCTAGTTAGACTTCGACTCAATTAAAAAACCAGTGTTCCGAATTCGTATCAATTATTTCGACAATCGTCACCACAAAATTGGCGACAAGGTGAAAATAGTTTTCGCGTTTTCAAGTGATCGATATAGTTGTGATTCCGGAAAGAATAGAATCGCCGAATACCGGTAAAAAATTGTTTTCTAGTTGCTTGAGATCGCGTTCTTATCTTCAAGCCAGGACCCCCGTTGCAACAGGCTCCCCGAGTTGGAAAGCACGTTTCTCCACGACGCAGTTTCGTCTAAAAGTTAGTACCTACCGAATAAATCTGATTGTTTCTACTACCCAATCGAACTTTCAAAATGGATAAAGATCAATTAGCAAAACTGATTGAAACGTTGAATAAAAATAACCAGATATTAATCGAGAAACTGGTTGGTGGCAGTTCTCAACGGGCGGTTAATCCTGCAGCTTTTGTTCCCCCATTTGAAAACTTCGATGCCAATCGAGAAAATTTCAAGCTATATAAACAACGTTTTGAAAATTATTTAGCTATGAAAGGGGGTTTCGAAGATGACAATCTGAGAAAACAAATGTTTCTAAACTCAGTTGGATCAACACATTTCAAGTTGCTGGTATCTTTGGTGGCACCAAAGGACCTAACACAATTGAATTATAAAAACATAACAGAAGCACTTGAACAACATCTTTGTCCAAAGAAAAGTGATCTAGTTTCGCAACATAGATTTTTTTCGATCTACCAAGACGAAAAACAATCGATTCTAGAATATGTAGCTAGTCTGAGGCGGGATATCGCCGACTGCATGTTCATTTGCGAGTGCAGGAAAGATATTTCCGCGATGTTTCTTCGAGTTCAGTTTATCAGAGGACTCAGAGATAATACGATTCGTGAGCAATTACTAAGGTCCAATATTACTGATTTTGATAAACTGATCGAATCTGCCTTGATAATGGAAACATCAAAATTAGATAGCCGCGAAATCTCTTCTAATCAACTTTCAACGCAGGCTGAGAACGTGAATAAGGTATCAAAATCCCAACATGCTAATTTCAGAAGACAGGCACGATCCAAAAGTCCTGGTTTTGGAAGTAGCCGTCAACGAGGTCGATCCCATTCAAAGTCACGTAGATCTATCGACTATAAACAACTTGGAATCGATAACAAATGTCTCAGATGTGGTCGCGAAAATCACAAAGCTCCGGATTGCAGAGTCGATCAAAAAGCCTTGTTTTGCAAAGCTTGCCGTTCTCGTGGACATGTTCAAAAAGTTTGTGTCAAAACACTACTTGGTTCAAAAAATTCGAACAAAAACCTACATGAATCTACCCATTGCATTCAGGATGATGCCATCGATGAAGTGTATGGTATTCACCGTGTAGTTGATATTTTCGAAAATAAAATCTCCACCGCAGAAGATTCGGAAAAATATTTTGTCACTGTAAGAATCGAGGGTCAACCACAAAAATTCGAAGTCGATTCAGGAACTGGATTTACCCTACTTCCACGATCTCACTACGCAAAATTGAAATTAAGTGCACCTCTCCAGCAATCAAAAATAGCTTTCCGATCATACACCAACAACATTTTTCTCCCTGACGGAAAAATAAATGTCAAGGTCATGTACAGGAACAAAACATCTACAGAAGAAATATATGTTGTTCCAGACAGCTATGCACCCTTACTTGGCCGAATTTGGATCCGGCATCTTGGTATATCCCTCAATGATCTAGACTATTCCACACAGGCATCTACCTCACAGATACATTCCGTCATATCTCTGGATGATATTTTCGGAAAATATTCCAGCATATTCGAGCAAAAAGTGGGTTGTGTACCAAATATTACATGTACACACCTTCGTGAAAATTCAAGACCAGTTTTTCTTCGTGATCGAGAAGTGCCATATGCTTTGAGGGAGAAAGTCGAAAAAGAGCTTGATTGCCTGGAAGCAGAAGGAATTATCACTAGGGTGGACCATAGTGACTGGGGATCACCTTTGGTGGTCGTTCCAAAACCGGACGGTAACGTCCGGCTCTGCGTTGATTATAAGACCACAGCAAATCCGCAGCTCCTTTCATCCCGTTATCCAATCCGAAAAATAGAAGAAATCCTTAACAGTCTCCGCGGATCTTCATATTTCTGCAGATTGGACTTGTATAAAGCCTACCTCCACCTGAAAGTTGATGAAAAAAGTCGTGCAATACAGGCCATCTCCACTCATCGAGGTGTTTATTTGATGAACCGTTTATCTTTTGGGGTGAAAACTGCCCCGAGTGAATTCAACCGAATACTTGATCAAATTCTTCAGGGACTGGAAGGTACGCTGTCGTATTACGACGACATTATTGTGCATGGAAGAACGTTGGAGGAATGTCAAACCCGTCTACTTCAATGCCTAGATAGACTGGGCAAATATGACCTTCATGTCAATAAGAATAAATGCGAATTTTTCAAAACGGAAATAGCATATCTAGGCCATATTGTCCGTCATAATCAAATCCTAAAATCTACTGAGAAAATTCGAGCTCTTATAGATATTTCAAGACCAACAAACGCCGATGAAGTACGTCGTTTCTTGGGTCTCATCACATATTATTCGAGATTTATTCGGAACTGTTCAACTTTAACCCATCCCTTGAGGGAACTTCTACAGAAACAGAAGAAATTCTTTTGGAGCAGAAAATGTGAAGCAGCCTTCATCAAATTGAAAAATGAAGTTGCTAGTGACCAGGTTCTCATACCTTTCGATCCACAGCTACCACTGATTCTAACTTGCGATGCAAGTCCCACTGGAGTAGCTGCGATTCTTTCACATTCAATCGAAAATCAAGAAAGGCCTATTTCTTTTGCATCCCGCTCTCTAACCACTGCTGAACAAAATTACAGCCAGTTGGATAGAGAGGCACTGGCTATCATATTTGGAGTCAGTCATTTCTACATGTATGTATATGGTCGCAAATTTCAGTTAGTTACTGATAATCAACCCCTCTCACGCATATTCCATCAATCAGCTAAACTTCCAGCCATGACATCAGCAAGACTTCTGCGATATGCGTCATTTTTAACAAATTTTGATTATGAAGTCAAATTTAAGAAAGGGGAAGAAAATTCGAACGTAGATTGCCTATCAAGAGCTCCACTTCTAATTAATCGGAAATCTATGGATATAGTAATAAATCAAGAAGTACATGATATATTCAGTGCAACAATTTCTCAAATTTCGAGCACGAAAGTTACAGCTGAGACCATATCAAGGGAAACTGAGAAAGATGTAGAATTGAGAAAAATCAAATCTGCGCTCATCAACGGACAGTCTACAAATTTCGAAGAATACACTTTAGATTGTGGCATAATTTTCAAAGGTCAACGAATTGTGATCCCAGAAACCCTTCAAAAATCTGTTCTCGATGAGCTCCATGAAACTCATATTGGAATTACCAGAATGAAAAAACTGGCTCGTAGGTACTTCACATGGACAGGTATCGATCGTGCAATTGAATCTCTAGTTCGTGCTTGTAAAGCATGCTGCTCAATCAAGAAGAATCCTTCAAAAGCGCCTCTACACTCATGGGAAGAACCAGAAGAAAACTGGGATCGTCTGCACATGGATTATGCAGGTCCATGTGATGGGAAGCACTTCCTCATTGTTATTGACGCTAAGTCCAGATGGCCAGAAATTCGGGTCATCAGTGAAGCTCCGACAACTGAAAAAACCATCAGTTTATTGCAAGGAATTTTCTCGACTCATGGATACCCTCGAGTACTTGTGTCAGACAACGCCACAATTTTCAAGAGTGACACATTTACCAAATTCTGTGATTCTAATGGCATCAAGCAGAAATTTAGTGCACCTGGACATCCAGCTTCAAATGGACTCGCTGAAAGGCATGTCCAAACCCTAAAAAATCATCTGAAGGCCATGCAGAATGATCCACTTCCGCTTACAGAAAAGCTTCAGAAGATCATGATGTACTATAGAGCAACTCCTATGGCTGATGGGAAGTCTCCAGCCGAACTCTATCTCAAGAGAACTCTACGTATCAGGCTGGATGCTATAAAACCATACAAGGAGGAACCATGCAGACAACCTCATATACCAGACCTCATAGGACCAGATCATTCGACGTTGGAGATAGGGTTCAGTCGAGGCACAAATCGGATTGGCTTTTTGGCACAGTGATCCAAAAGTTTGGGCACTTGCACTACCAAGTTCAACTAGATAGTGGCTACTGTCTTAAACGTCACATAGACCAGCTTCGTTCTACAGGTGTTGCAAGGAGAAGTGTGACATTTTCACCAAGTCAGACCGATGGAACTGGACCACAACAAAGGTCGGGTGTCCCAGCAGACTCGGATGCACCCTTCTACTACTTTGATTCACCTCAAGAGGCAAGTCCGAGAGCTGCTTCACCGAGGCACGTCACACCGCAGAGACCACCAGCCGTGAGACGTGGCAGTCGTATACGAAGAGCTCCTGATTATCTGAGGGATTTTGAGCTCTCCACTCCATGATCATCAATTTTTGTTATATTCTTAAATCATGAAGTACCAGTATGTATTGTATTATTTTTAGTGTGGGTGAGTGTTGTACCCATTCATTAACATTTATTGATAGGTAGAATCGGGGCGGAGCGACTGAACTCCCCACCCCTAGATGTACCTCTAATCAGTTGTTCTCCATATCATTCTGTCATCTAGTTAGACTTCGACTCAATTAAAAAACCAGTGTTCCGAATTCGTATCAATTATTTCGACAATCGTCACCACACCAGAATACTGTTTGGTCGGGGAAAAAATGGAGACAGGATTATATAAAAACCTATAAAAATAAATTTTTGAGGATTTGTGAGGGTGAGGTCATGAGTAAGGTATCGCTTTCTTCTAGAAGAATGACAAATTTAGGATTGCAAACAACTGAATGTTGAATGTGAATAGTCGTTTAGAATTCCTCAGAATGGAACCAAGTGAGTTGGTTCATCACTCAAATTTGGTAACAACGTTTTCCAAAATCTCAGAAAGAAATCAAACACATATAATTTTAATTTTAGGCGTTCTACTACAGATATTGCATGCTCTCGAAGTAGGAAATGACGCAGAATTAATTTAAATTTGAGAGGAAAAGAAGGAAATTCCAATACAATTATCACCTGATTTACAAACTTGAAATAACTTTGATGCTTGATCACTCAAAACTAGGTTTTTGTAGTTGGTTCCGTTCTTTGGCTTCCACTTCAACAAGAACGAAAATGGTGGCGAACTTGTCACAGACAAAATGGTGGCGGTGTCAGGTTATGATAACAGAATCCACGGAGCATCCCGTTTCCATGGTGACAGTCACGGTCCCGTGGTAAAAAGGAGTGGGGAGGTTAGCATCAACTCCAGTTTTCCGTAGCTTCACGTTCACGGGAGCTCGCCACCGTGTGAAGCAAAAACTCTCTATTATCGCGGCGTCTTAACCCACCCAGCACCGAGGGGATTCATAAGAGGTCCACCTGACTTATGCCGCTGACCAAGGGATTCTTAAGAGTCCCTGGCTCTGTGACAAAAGGCCCTCCCTTTTTTCGTCCGGTAGGGGGGGGAGAACCTTCGTTTCTACTCCGGTCCGCTGTTTCCATCAGTCAAGTGTCGTTCAAGGTTTTGAACGGAAAACTTGGTTTGTACGTGGATTGCCTACCTGGCGCCTGTTTGCGTATCTTCCTTCCGGTCCGCGGGGAAACGCACAGTTTTTAGTGCGGCGCTGGGTGGGGTAACGCCGCGTGTGTGGCGGGGATAATGCAATATTGCATCATACAACTGTAACGCCGTAACGCGACGTTACTCGAACGCCTAACGTCGCGTTATAACGCGTCCTGTGTACTTGCGTCTCCGTGCACCGCCTCGAGGGATTCCGAATGCACTCTGACGGCAGTTTTGTGAATCGGGACTTAGATAACAGTGATAAATGTTTGATTATTAATTTTTGTTGTGTCGTCCGATTGCGATTTGTGCTGTCCCGTTTCAAATAATTCCGTCTTCTCATTGCTTTATTCATCCGGCTCGTTCTCTGATTTCTTTCTGGCTCGCTGTTCTGTGCAAGTGAAATAAGGGTCACTTACTGCTCGGCATGTCAGAGACACATTTTGCTCGGCATGTCAGAGACACTTTTTGCTCGGCATGAGTAGTAGAATCTCAACTTCAGTCGTAGAATCCCAGTGTCAGTTAGGTGAGTTTAACACCCCGTATAGAAAATAGTAAATCGTTGTGCGATAATTTTCACCCTTCTTACATCATGAATAAACAGTCGAAATTTACTGAATTGATTGAATTCTTAATCAACTAGTTTAAATGTTGTGATATTATACTTTGGAGGTCTACCTAGTCAAATCACTAAAAATAAAGAAACTTTTTTATATTGCTTGTGTATTTGTATTATTCGTTATCGTATTCCTACATTCTTCTACCTGTCGCTTTGCAATAATGTTATTGATACGCGGGAGCAAAATAAGGTTTGGTGAAGGTATTTATATTATCTTGTATCCTATAATACAAGACAGTGGATTGGATATTTTTGTCTTTAATAATAAAGTCCCTTCTAGCAGTAGCTCATTTAAGAAGAGCTCTCTGAATACATTCTATTGATCTGAATCGGTAATATGAAGTGATAACTAGGCTGTTACACCTATATTAGAACGAGGGAAATAAAGAGACGTTGGGGTTACAGAGAAGAAATTTAGACAAACTTGGAGAAATTTCAAAACATTTTGAAAAGAAGGAAATTAATATTTATGTTGCCTCAAAACAGTACTCCTTTATTGCCGTTACTTTCCACCTACTTTCTTTTTGACATCTATTTGAGCCAGAATGAATCTTCGTGATTAAATATAAGGACAGGTTATTGTTGAGACCTTGAGTTGGGCTTTTTTTTTCTCTACCATTGATAAAATAATGATTGTACGTGGAAATATTCCAGTCTTTCGGTGCCTCATCGGAAAAATCAATAAATTTCGATTTCACCACAAAAAAATGCTTTATTTGTTTGTTGTAGAATGCAAATTGTCCCATTCATAATCCTTAATCATTAACTTGTACCCTACTTCCCATCCTCGTTCCTTTACTCACACCTAGTAATTCCCGCAAATCACATCCCTATGATTTATTTTTCTATCTCATTGATCAGTTAATAATAATACAAAAATGATCAATTCTCGCAACATCATCTCCGGTCATCATCATCCACGACTTCATCATCATAATCACTAAATGTTCACTAATGTAAAAGCTCCGGTCAAGACATTAAAATTAGGAGAGTTTGAGTTGAGGTGAACTTTCTCGCAGCTCCGCAAGAGCGCATTCGGAATCCCTCAGGGCGGTGCACGGAGACGCAAGTGTCCTGTGTGATCGGGCCGTTAAGAGTGAAGGAGTTAACAGTGGTTTATTTTATCTTGTATATTAGCCCACGCAGCAAAGATTCTCTCACGCACTTCTAGTGGTTTCTCATTATCATGAAAACGTTTGGACAGAGAGACCCAGTGGAGTCGGGGAGAACATGAAGAACGACACCTATATTTCGTTGCTCCAGACAACGAGATTTGGAATCTGGGTGAATGATCCTTAGGTACATATGAATAATATTTAACAGCTGAAAGCATTCGCTTACCGTTAACGAGAGATCTTTAAATTGCAGGTACAAGGGCGAATCTGGTAATTGTAGGTTGATTCTGGTATACCAACGACCAGATGATTTTTTTCCCCCTACCTCGGTGAAAAATTTCCACCCCTCTCCGACCGTTTTATTGACAGCATCCATCAGTCCAATGTAAGAATCATTCTGTAATTGAAAGTGGGTTGTTATTATGAGCTCTGAATATCAGTTGTAAAAATGATCACTCTGAACCTTTAATTAGGCCATGGCTCCTGAGAAGATTGCCTTAAAATATCCTTTTGGAGATTATTTTTTATTGTAAATTGCTTCCGAGTCTACCAAGGTAGCGGAAGCTTTGTTTTCACTTTTCAAGGACGAAAAAAAAAGTTCTCCAAAATCAAAATTTCCACTCGCGTTTTGCGTTTTAGACCTTTCTGAACAACTTTGGTTCCGTGTCTGTGTGTCTGTCTGTCTGTCTGTGTGTCTGTCATGAATTCCTTGTAACGCGCATAACTATACGAAGTTATTGTCCGATTTCTATGAAATTTTCAGGGATTGTGCGGGTTGGTGTGTAGACGGTCCCCTATGAAAATCATCATCCCCGGACTGATAGAAGCGACTGCGCATGCGCAAACGTGAATTCCTTGTAACGGCCATAACTTCTACATTTTCTATCCGATTTCAATGAAATTTTCAGGAATGTTACAGATTGTTATTTACATGGTCCCCTATGAAAATCGCTACCTTCGGACTGATAGTAGCTACTGCGCATGAGCAAACGTGAATTTCCTTGTAACGGCCATAACTTCCACATTTTCCACTCGATTCCGATGAAATTTTCAGGGATTATGTGGATTAGATTGTAGATGGTCCTCTATGAAAATCATCATCCCCGGACTGATAGAAGCGACTGCGCATGTGCAAACGTGAATTCCTTGTAACGGCCATAACTTCTACATTTTCAATCCGATTTCAATGAAATTTTTAGGGATGTTACAGATTAGTATTTAGATGGTCCCCTATGAAAATCACCACCTTCGGACTGATAGTAACCACTGCGCATGCGCAAACGTGAATTTCCTTGTAACGTCCATGACTTCTACATTTTCCATCTGATTTCAATGAAATTTTCAGGTATGTTACAGAGTAGTGTTTAGATGGTCCCCTATGAAAATCACAGAGAATTGTTTTTCATAGAGGGATTCATTCATATAGGGATGGTCTCCTGTGAGAATCTCAAATCCCCTTAATAGCAAAGCTTCGGTAGCTCAGAGGATAAAGTCATGATCTGAGTTCCTAAGGTCGCGGGTTCGAAACCCAGCCGAGGCTATGTATTTTTTTGATCCAATCACATACACCTACTCACTTAATTTTTCATCCTAATTTGATGAAATTTTCTAGGATTGTCCAGATTAGCGAGTAGATGGTCCCCTATGAGGGTAATGAAAGGTACTTAGAGATTGGTGTTTTGAGATTAACTACTATGCATCGGATCATCTATACAATCGGGTTATGGATACGAGGAAGCTTTGTGCCACACCCACTTGGTAGACGTTTTTAAGTTAGCTCGTTACTTTGAAAACCTCTGACATTTTATAAACACACTAGCTGAGAAGCCTGCTAAAAGCAGGCAAAAACAAATCCTAGATAAAACAGGTAATTTAGTTGGATACAAATTTTGATGTCACAGCCTGGCATCGAACCCGGGCTAAAACGTGAAACGTAAAATTCAACAAACATGAATGAGCATAATGAACAGAAAATAATGAACAAACCTAATGTTCCGTAACGTAAGAGCCTCCGTGTTGCTCTGAAGCTGAGGCTGTCACGTACGATGAAGCAAATCTTAACTAACGGAGGCAATTAGAGACTTTAGAATCAGGCGAATCAACAGAAACCTCAAAAAAATGGCATTTGGAAGGGATGGTTAGAACGTCTTCATCATGCTGCATGGAGTAGGTATTTCCTGAAACACCGGTTTTTTCCGCCATCTATGAGGGCGGAGGCGGCACGGAGTAGGCATTTCCCAACTTGGTCGGGGGGTGGGAGACATACGTACATACGGTTGGGGTTTTATGTACCTATTAGGACATATGCTACCAATCCGACTTTGTATATTGCATATTATTTTCTGTTCTTATGTATTGAATAATGTTTGCAGAGAGCGCTTACCAATGACCACAATATGACGGTCTCGTTCCCATAGGTCTCCACTCCAGAATACAGCACACTGTAGTGGGACACCGTTAAAGCAAATTTGAGTAGAATTTGTTCAAGCTGCCTTTTGTTAGCGTGAGCCTGAATCAGTAAAATATATTTTGGTTTATTATTTTCAGTAAAAAACCGTCCGCCCTCTCTTAACAACCATGCACCGATTTAGTTTAAATTTGGTATATGGGCTCCATTAGGGGTCTAGCTGTGCCGCGAAGCTTTTGGTTGATGTCAGTCACTTCAAAGGGATGGAAATTAAGGGTTGAAATTTTCAAGAGTGCCCCAGCTCAAAATAAAGGTATTGTTTTTTCACCAATTTGAAATAGTATTGAATTTTTAAAGACCACCCGGGGCTCTGAAGAACAAGCCATTCGCTCCCTACGAGTACGTAGGTAAGAGTTTTCCTTCGATAAATCAGAATTGCGAGTGTGAATCACCGAAGAGGTCTAATCTCCGTTGAAATTTTAGCTTACCAAAATGCAATCGCTATTAAATAGAATTAGAAACAAATTTTGTTTCTTCGAGTTGTATTCAGTTTTGCTTGCTTAGCAACCAGTAATCAAATTTCCATACGAAGGAACCAGAACTCACTATTTTTCGAATCGAATGTGATGCGTTTATTTCTTCCAAATACATAGGTTGTGAACGTGTGAAGGTGATATATAGTAGGTAGGTAGTAGGTACCTATCGTCATCAAACAAAGTGTTTTTAACCGTGGTCACAACAAGAATTAGCCTCTGAATTTTCGTTCAAATAACTATAAACTATCATATGGAAGATAAGAAACGGAAATTATCTATCTTATCTAATCTATCTTAGCTAATCATATGTACATGATATGTCCATATGATTAGCTAAGATAGATATTGGAATATATTATATTGGAAATTATAATGGATGTAATTAGTTATGTAACATAATGATCACGAGTTTAACAGATGCGAGTAAAATTCGAATACATAATTTAGTAATAAATTCCCTTACGCTGTACTTGATTTCGTTGGTTAGTAACGACGCCACGAATCCCTTCCTTAAAAATGCTTCGTAAGTATCAATTGCTTGGGCAAAAGCAAGACTAAAAGTGTACATGAACCGACTGTAAAACAAAGGAATTATTGCGTCAATATGAATGGTGAGCACATTAAATGCTTCATTATGATGTAATCGTAATCAATTAGGATGAATACATATATCATTACGTGGAATGATCTATGCACACTATTACATCTATGCACATCATTAGATCCATTAGAAATCCCCCTCCCTTCCAACAATGGTGCCAATCTTGCACCAAAGCGGTAATACGTCGTAACGTTGAACTTCCATCTATTAGTTTTAGTAGGCAGTCCGTCGAAGTTCACATCCATATTCAAGGTGAAACAAATTAATAACAACACTAGGTCAATTAATACCAGTTGGCAAGCGAAAAAACTGTTTCAATCGATGTAAATTATCAAGTATTTAGGCAAGAAATGGTGATTCCCCCTTTCACACTTGTCCACCATAACATTTCTAGCGATTTGGGGGCCTCGAATTTGAAGAGCATTTTAAAATCCATGATCTACGATACCCAACATGCTCATTCGGGTTCACCCCCCCCCCCCCCCTCAAGCTAATTTTGATACTCTGGTGAAATAGTGTGCAACTCGGAAGGAGGAGTTAGGACGCCCAAATCATACTGTGGGACGTCCTAAATCAATCAATAGGTCGCGTACGTATGTATCACTTACTTCAATATATCTCCAAATGGATATGTACGCAATAAGTATCTGAAGCCGTCTATTTGACCCTGGTACTCCAAAGCTTCAGCAACGCTTTCAAGGGTGCGTGTTGCTTTGTCCCTCATGGCCATCCACGTGACCATTTCATAACTGGTCGAAATTCCTTTAATTTCCTCTTCGAAAGCCAATTGAATTCCTTCAGCATTGACTCCATTTTCAGAGTAGAAAATCATGGACAACATGTGTAGAACTGTCAATAGGTCGACTTCATCAACATGTACTGACATTGTCTACGTCAAAGAAACCACAAAATAAAATATGGAGATTCGCTACTTTAACGTACTTACCTGTTTATGAATGATTTCACCAATATGTCTGAAATTTAAATTTAATAAATAGAAAACTGAAACATCCGCTCTTACTTGCTCAACGGAATCCAAAATAGTAGACCGGTCTTTCACAGATAACTTCCATCGGTACGGAGAGTCACCCGTCGTAGAAAGACCATTCCAAATCAAGTAGTTCGCTCCCCTCTGGAGTTCATCGATTCTACCCAATTCCTGCACTTTCAACAAATCATCAACGGTGGAGACATCTGCTTTTCCAATAACCTGTGAGAGTGAAAAAATTGCTACTGAAACTAGTTAGATCGGCATAAAACCGTTGGATACTCATATTGACTTCCTTTCAAACTTTAACTCAAAATGACCAAATCTAATTTCCTCGTGTGTCTCATGGCCCGAGTTGTCAACTATGACAAGTGCTGACACGAGTCCTATATTTGTATTAAAACCTTACTTTCTCCCGCAAGTAGCTTTCAAACTGGAAATGAATTCTCATGCAGGTACCTTAAATTATCCACAAAATACTAAATGACCCTTGAATTTCATATTGCTTTTAACAGATGTCAGGTTTTAGTTCACACTCACAAAAAAATCCTAGAGCTACCTCTCTACAGAGCGTAATTTATTGGGTTCTTTGGAGTTTGCAAATACTATCGAAAATTGATAGAAAACTCTTCATTGATTGGACCTTATAGATATGAATTCATTAGTATATATTATTTAATATATAGAATTACAATATGCCTCAGACAAATTTTAGATGGTATTATATTCTCCTGAAAATACTGGAACAATATTTTAAAGAGTTTACTCATCTGTGCTGTTAATTTCAACATCATTGTGAGCTCCCAGGAGTCACAGATAATCATGTCCGATAAGATGAAATTCAAATTTTGAGACAAATACTTGATCGATACGAATATTTCAAACAGCCAGCTCCATCATGCAAAGATATTTGCTCTTCGCGTTGGTTGGTGTTAATCAGACTATTTCTGGAGAAACATCATCACTATTGCTAATTCTGTACTATGCACACTTTAATGCACCTCTGCAAAATATTTTTTGTAAACTAATTTCACAAGTTAAATTGTATGATAACGTTTAATTTGCCCTTAGCCCAGCCTCTCCATTTGTAGTGAGGATGTTAGAAAACAGAGACATCGAGCTCTACACAGTGATTTTGATAAAAGAAACGAAATACCTCGAGAAGATTTATCTCATATCACTAGTGGACATGCGAATCTAATAACGAAACTTTACGATTAAATTTACTGGCTAGGAACATGCCTTTATTTTGCACCACTGAAATATCCTAATATTAGGTGGTTTCTCTAGTGTTGTGTTATTAAGTTATGAAAGACTGTGGGCATATTCCTGGAGAGGTTAGAAAAATGTACTATAGTTTTACAAACTAGATCTGATTCAGTACACGTGGACTAAGAATTGAAAAGAACATGGGTACTTGTTCACCTACATCGACGCGTTTGGTACTGGAACATGAAAAGATCTGCTCTATGTCATGGCCGCACAAAACAACAAGGTTCCAGTAGGGGACAAATCTTAGGGTATCGATGTAGTTCGACTTCACCAACATGATAGCTCCTGTAAGTTGACATATTTTTAATTCTCCATGCTCCATTGATTTTATAGTAAAATTTTGCATCCGGTTCTACCGAGGTAGTGCAAGCATTTTTTAACATTTTTGTTCGTTGTCAATGAAATTATTTTAAAATTATTATGAAACAGCGTTTGTCAATTTTGAGATGTAGACAGTCAATACGACTTTCATTGCGCAGCTGCAAATACACAAATGGGAATCCTTGTTACAAGTGAAACTTCGAAAATTTTCATCCAGTTCAGTTGACAATTTCAGATATTCAGGTTGGTTTGGATGATCCACTGTGAATTTCAGTGCCATCGGATTATGTGACCCTTCTCTGAAAGGGAGAGAGGACAGCAACTGACTGATTTCTTCTGTCACTTTTCAGCCTATCTTGTGGTAAGTGCTTTCTCCATTATATTTGGTGTTTCCTTTGGTACCAAAAATCCTAACTTCATTTCGAACCTATATCAGCCGAATATAGGCATATTAGTTTATATTTGTATATAAACTAAACTCCGATTTGTTATTGAACTATTCCCAATTCAAATAATTATATTAAGTTGATAAATAACTTTAAATCATATTTATAATTATTCGGTACGTATAAATACGAACTGATTTCATCAGAATATTTCCAATTCTATTTCAATCTTATCCGTACCTCTGCGCAAACACAAATTCCTTGCGGAACGCCTAACTTCCACAATTTTCTCCCGATTCTAGTGGAATGATTTGAATCATATAGACCTACACACTTCATTCTTAAGGAAAAGAAAGGAGGAGAGGACACAAAAATGTTATGTGCCACACCCACTGTGCGAACACGGGAGAGGAGGATGGACGGATGTTCCTCTACACCATCATTTTATGTATGAGCCTAGCAGCTCGCGTGTGGTGGAACCACGGAGTATACATGCCGAGATAAGCAATTCGATGCCAAACATTTTTCTTACACCGTACTCTTCGCGACATGACACGGTCACCGCCCAAAAATAATTATTAATTATTTATAATAAAGAGAGAAAAACATTTTTTGAACATTTTAGGAGTAAAAAAAGTTGGACTCCACAGTTATTCAAAGTTCAAATTGAGGTACCAAAAATTTTTAAGATAACAAATACAAAATATTTAAAATAATAATTTTGTATTGATGTGCCTTTGAAGATACCTATTACCTATATTGTCGGAACACAACCTAAAACGATGAATATTTGATGTGTCACATGGATTTTGGCGATAATTCATGAACATTACTGAATTTTTCCCTGGGGACTAATGTTAATGTAATTCTTACCTTGCGTCGCATTGTCAATCAGGAACACAAAATAGGTGAAGGTTAGATCTTTATGTCCTTCGACCACAAATTTATGCTCTGCATCTTTCACTTGTTGTAATTCGAACAACTTCACATACCTTTTATTTAGATGTATTTTGCCATTGGAAACAACATGTAAACCGCCGTCTGTTAATCCAAGGAAGAAGGGTCAGTGATAGCTAGTATTATAGGTAGATAGTGTTTCTAGAGACGAGAACAATGACAAAAGAGGGGTAACTTACAAGTGACTCTCATTGAAAGATCCTCGACGATATTTGGGTTCTCTGAATCATCGAAAAGACCTGGTTGTGAAACGAAAATTCGAGAGGCCGTGTCTGGTAGAAATGATCGGACGTACCTACGGGTGGATGGCGAATCAGGTTCTAGCGGAATCCCTCTATGAGTGAACTTCCATTGGACGTGACCACGGATATAAGGTTTAGTGAATGCCACCCATATCGATGGAAAACCAGGGTGAACAGGATCGCAGTTATGTCTGCATCTGTGAAGAAATTACACACGCGGTAATTGCAAAGGGGCGTCAGTGGAGAGAATACCTCAAAATAGTAGGTGAGGTGAGAGAATCGGAAGTCCATGAGAAATAGTGTATTTATCATAGATTTAGAATGAAGATAATACAGGGAGATGGGTCATTTCAAAATTTGGGGTTATTTCTTGTCACGCAGCTTTTGTGAACACTCTATTTGTCTTGGAAATTCAGAATTTTTTCAGGGAGATACAGCAGGTTGGTGTCTACAAAGATCACATAGAATGAATTTCACTAATCAATTAACTCAGATAATTAAAAATCATTAATGATCCCAATTCTCTCTCCCTACACCTATCACAGAGGGTAGGTTGGGAACTTTGAAAATTTTTGGAGAACTCTATATTCATATTTTAATTTAAGTAAAAAACGTTATTGGTCCAGGATACTCTCCTCTTCAGGAATAAATTAGAAACGAACGAAAATTCCATGAATTGGAAGGGTTTTTGCTATGTTTTGATGCTGTCACAAGGTTTTATTCTCTCTCCCTACAATTTTTTTGAAATGCCTGCCCACTCCTGGAAAACGATTATTTTGTGTCATGAAAAACAAAAGTGAACACTGCTGCAAGATGGCTTCCGAAGCTACTGAAGTTTGTTGAATTTCCAAGCTCCCAGTTGTGTGGGTTATGTTGTGAAGTGTTGAAGCTTTGAGAGTAGGTAAATACTTTCTCTCTCCCTACAACCACCTCACTCATCAGGGTAAGTGTTCAACTAAGTTTAATTAAACTCAAATTACAATTATGAATGCCATAGTGTTATGTATTTTTTCTAACGTTCAGAATCAATAATGGTTAGGCCAGTAGAGAGTGATAACCTCACAAATCTCTCTCCCTACAACCTCTCTACCTACAACTTCTGGGAAGAGGCTGGTTTGTAGGAAGAGAGATGGAATTGCAGGGAGAGAATTTTTTTTTTTCAAAGCCGTTTACATTTTTAAGAGTTACCTGAACTATTTACACCGCTGGGTCATATAATTCTGACTTTTCATTAACCCACATTTTACGAAAGATTAAACTGATTGAAAGACTTGAAGAATCTGATAATTCTGATGTACCTAGATTATAGCTTCGGACTGTGATTGCGATAAGTAAAAGAGACTCATAAACTAAGATTCTCGTATTTTGAAGGAATAAAAAGGTTTCATGAGTTCAACTCACACTTGGTTTTCTCTCTCCCTACAAAGTCGAAAATATGGAAAAAATTTCAAAATTCTATAAATTTGAAACTACTTGATAAAGTGTGCGCCCACTTCAGGATCTGCCTCAGTGGCCAAAACAAAGGACGTTTACGGGAGAAAAAACATAAAAACTTCAACAATAATTTATGGAAAAGTTTGAGGACAAAATAACCCCAAATTTTGAAATGACCCAGATAATAAACGCCCTCCCCCCCCCCCCCTAAAAATAGGGTGCAACGTAATTGTCAAAAAGCGTGTTTTAGGGCTTTTAGGATGTTTTGCGGAAATTATCGTTTTAATCATAAACTATTAAGATACTACCTACATAATATCCACTTGAAAAATTAGAAATTGTCCAAAAATTACTTAAAATACTGATTTTTTTGTGGACGAGCGACGAGTATATCGTCTTACCCAAAAACACAAAAAAATTATTAACAGTCGAGTGAGTACTCTATGAATCCGTGGAGACAAGTACCTAGTGTGATTTTAGGGGCTTTAGAAGTCAAAATTGGATTCAAGTTGAGTGCCTTGTGCATCTGTGAGATACACGCCATTAACTGTCCAAGCGTACCAGGTGTATCTGGGTGATACACAATCCTGGTTTGCTTCAAATGCTTCGAGCTCTTCTTCGTTGACCTTCAGAGAACCTTTGAAAAGGTGCAATAGTGTTGACCACAACAAATTGGCCAACACTTCAAGTCCCAAAGCGTCGCTCACAGGCCACGTATATCATAAATATATACGCGGTTTTTCAATGAAAACAGGGGAAATGCCACCCAACAACTCTTTTACCTTCAAAAGCAAGGACTTCTGAAGTTGTTTGTCACGTAAGAGCGTCATAAGATCCTCTTGGTGATGAGAAAAAATTATCCAGTGGGGTGACACAAAAGTGCCTACTACAGTCTGAAACGATGTACAGAAAACTGCTCATTCTGAATAACAAATTGAGATACTTTCCGATCAGCTGGGCAAGACCAAACAAGTTGAAATAATACAAGTTTTTTGGAAACGAATGAAACCTCTACTTAGACGGTCAACTATTGTTGAATGAACAATAATTTATTGTGAAATTTATCAACAAAAAAGTCTGCCAAGGGGGTTTTCATAGGGGAACATCTATACGCCAAGCCACATAATCCCTGGAAATTTCATCGAAATTGGATGGAACATGTGAAAGTTATGGCTATTACAAGGATTTCACGTTTGCGCATGCGCAGTCCGGGGGTAATGATTTTCATAGGGGAGCATTTACACGTTACCCTCACTGAAAATTTCATCGAAATCAGGTGAGAAATGTAGAAGTTATAGATGTGGCAAGGATTTCATGACAGACACACAGACTCACGGACACACAGACTCACGGACAGACAGTCACGAAATTGTTCAAGAAGGTCTGAAACGTAAAACGCAAGTAGAAATTTTGATTTTGGAGAACTTTTTCTTTCAACCTTGAAAAGTGAAAACAAAGTTTCCGCTACCTTGGTAGACTCGGAAGCAAAACATTCTGTGTTTTATTGATTTGATCTTGACCATAACACAAACGATCCAGGTGTCTGGAGGTCACCCCCAGATTATCAATCCACATTAAATGTATCATTATGAATAAAAAAAACGTCTGCCAAGTGGGTGTGGCACATAGCTTCCTCGTATCCATAACCCGATTATGTAGATGATCCGATGCATAGTAGTTAATCTGAAAACACCAATCTCTAAGTACCTTTCACTACCCCCATAGGGGAACATCTACACGCTAATCTGGACAATCCTAGAAAATTTCATCAAATTCGGACGAAAAATGTAAGTACGGTGTGATTGGATCAAAAAATTTCTTAGCTTGACTGGGATTCGAACCTGGGACTCCAGGGTGGGAATCCAGAGCATTGCTCACTGATCCATAAATACGAAATACGAAATACGAAATTTTTTATTTGCAGAAAAATAGTACATTATACAATGTGACATGAATTTGATAGGTAACATTTCCAACCAGTATAGGTTTCTTATGTCTAAATAGTGATTTTTATTAATTTAATAAGGATAAGTAAAGTTTGTAAGATGAGAGAGTGGCTTAGCTTGAAGGGAAATTTTAGGAAGAAAAACCTTACAACATATTTTATAATTTCAAAATGACTAGGTACCTAACTTAAAACTACAGGGGGGGGGGATTATATACAATTTACTCTACTGGGCTATATACACTATTTACAGTCTTGCAATATTTACAGGTATTTATGGGACGGGGAGTTAGGGGGTCCTAACTCGCCACGACCCCCAACGGGGTTTTATTGACGTTTGAACTCGGTGTAGGAGGGGGTTTTGATGCACTGGTAAGGAAGAACGGAATTTGTCGGCAAATTTTTGAATGTGTATGTGAAGTGGATCAATCTGGAGGTGTGAGTGAAGGGTTTCAAGGTTGGTGCGGAGGGGGCTATTTGTTGCTAAGCGGATACATTTGTTTTGGGTAATCTGGAGTTTATGGAGATGTGTGTGGGCTGTTGTGTGCCATATTGGTGAGGCGTACGTTATGGTCGGGCGGATGATTGTTTCATAAATTAAAAGTTTCATGTTCTGATTTAGGGAGTGGGATTTGAAAAGGGGGTAGAATCTACTTAGTTTGCTTAAGGCTTTGTTGTTAGTCTGCTGTATGTGTTCTCTGAATGTTAGAAGTTTGTCAAGGTGTAGTCCGAGGTATTTTACTGAGGGGGAAAAATTTATGGTGTCTGATTTAATTTTGATGGCTTTGGGTATGTTGCGTTTTTGGGTAAAAAGGATGGCTTCGGTTTTGGATGTATTTACTTTAATTTTCCATTTGGTGAGGTTCTGTATGATGAGGGTGGCCGCGTTTTTAAGTCTATTGCATGCTTTCTCTACCGATGAGCTGGAAGTGTATAGGGCCAGGTCATCGGCAAAGCCAGCTATATTGACGTTTTGTGGGATGCTATTAAACACTTCCGAAATGTAAATGTTGAAAAGGGTGGGAGACAAAACTGAACTTTGTGGGACTCCTGCAGGAATATGGTATTTTTTTGAAGTTATGTTTTTGGAATTTACTTGGAAATATCTGTCGGAAAGGTAAGAGTGAATAATTTTGCAGAGGCCGAGGGGGATCTTATTGGTATATAATTTGTGAATGAGACCTTCGATCCAAACTGAATCGAAGGCCTTCTCGCTGTCCAATAGTACCATGGCAGTTGTGTGTTTCCTCTCCATGTTTTCCCTGATAGTGTGGGTGACACGGGCAAGTTGGTGAGTGGTGGCGTGATAATTTTTGAAGCCCATTTGTGTGTTTGGGATCACTTCTTTTGATTCGGTTTCAGTTTTGAGGCGGGAGGCAATGATCCGTTCAAATAATTTGGACATAAAGTAATAATAATTTGGACATAAAGTAATAATAATTTGGACATAAAGTATTAATAATTTGGACATAAAGTAATAATAATTTGGATCCATAAAGGGGATGGTTGAATGGGGTTTGAGATCCTCACGTCACACGCGACTGTTACGGCTGTTACAAGGATTTTACGTTTGCGCATGCGCAGAGGCTACTGTAAATTTTAAGGCCTTGATTTTCATTGGGACTATCTACAACCTAATCCGCGTAATCCCTGAAAATGTCATCGAAATCGAGCAGAAATTGTGGAATTTATGGCTGTTAGAAGCAATTCACGTTCGCGCATGCGCATCGGCTACTATCGATCCGGGGGTGATGATTTTCATAGGGGACCATCTTAACTCTAATCTGTAACATTCCTGAAAATTTCACTGAAATCGTATGGAAAATGTGGAAGTTACGGCCGTTACAAGGAAATTCACGTTTGCGCATGCGCAGTCGCTTCTATCAGTCCGAGGATGAAGATTTTCATAGGGGACCGTCTACACACCAACCCGCACAATCCCTGAGGATTTCATCGAAATCGGATGGAAAATGTAGAAGTTATGGCCGTTACAAGGAATTCACGTTTGCGCATGCGCAGTGGCTTCTATCAGTCCGAGGATGATGATTTCCATAGGGGACCGTCTACACACCAACCCGCATAATCCCTGAAAATTTCATCGAAATCGAACAATAACTTCGTATAGTTATGCGCGTTACAAGGAATTCATGACAGACACACAGACACATAGACACACAGACAGACAGACACACAGACAGACAGACACGGAACCAAAATTGTTCAGAAAGGTCTAAAACGCAAAACGCGAGAGAAAATTTTGATTTTGGAGAACTTTTTTTTTTCGTCCTTGAAAAGTGAAAACAAAGCTTCCGCTACCTTGGTAGACTCGGAAGCAAAATTTCTTGCTCGATTCCAATGGTTCATTGTTGAAAATAATAAACCAATAGAACCACTGGCGGCTGACACCTCCAACGGCAGTTTTTTGTTGTTCTTCGTTCAGAATTTTAGAAAAGGTTTATTTATCGCTACTCACATAATTCCCAGTTCCACGTCTGTACGCTTGAATCTGATGATCGATTGAAAAGTTTGATTGTTCGTGAGATCTCTTCCAGGATTCACGACGGTCAACGTATATAAGTAGACGTCGTCGCATGCGGGAGGTCGATTTCTTCTAATTAACGGATCTGAAAATTAGAATTCGCTTGTTTCAAAAATCATAACTGAACAGAAAAAAACTAAATTCATAGTTGTCAAAACATGGCGTAAGTAACTACTTGTGTAACAAAAATCTGAATCGATCTAAATTACAAAAGTATGGAAGTCGAACAAAAAGTTTCCTCCAATTTTTGTTCAACCTTGATTTTACACAAAAACAAATGTGTTTAAATTTGTTTCGCTCTAACTCCATTCATTAGAACCCAGAAAGATGCATAATAATTGCATTTCCTTTTAGAACAAGCTGATTTGAAAAATTCTAAGTTGTTTGAACTCCCAGTATTCTTGCTTTTCGATTGTTTAAACTCAATTCGCCTCAAAGTTTAGAAAGTACGAAAAATGTGCCGAAGGCTATAATAAATTATATTTTAATCCCACTTGTCAGGTGTGATGAACTTTCCCAGAATCTCAGCTTTTCAACCGTTTGAACCGAAGAGAAATTACTCGCGTAAACATATACTCGTATAATTACCTTGGATTTGTCTGAATTGGCAAACTGGGTCACTTGTGTGATTGCAATGTTGGAAGAATAACAATTCCGTCAAGTGCATGTTACGGTTGAGATTTTCCCATTGCACCTCGAATGGGTTCAAACAGGAAAATACGCGCTCGGATCCTCCTTTAAGCCGGAAATCACTTTTCCCCATTTCAATATTCACGAAACACTGTCATAGAAGTAAATTCGAAAGGATCAACACGATGTAGACGTGGGCAAAACCATGCAAGAACTACAGTAGTTCTAAGTTAAGTTCTAAGTAACTTAACAAGTACAACTAGTACAAAAGAGTAGTAACTACTCCTTTTGTAGTTCCATACAACATTCAATTTAAGTAACATTCAATAAATGGGTATGAGACCAACCTAACTTAGCTTCTTATTAATGAATATGATAACCAACTAGATTCTTGTACTGTCACGTTAATAAAAGTTAACTTGAATTGACTAAATAAAAAATTTATATAAAAATTTTAATATAAAATTTTTTAAATAAAAAAAGGCAAATCAGAATTTTTATTACAAGTATCGAGTTGGTTAATTTGTATGAACTAATTTAATTAGTTCTCACTTAGGCCCTCTGCTATTTTTGGTCTTTATTAACGACGTGTCCAATATATTTTCTGGGGTTAGCTTTCTCCTGTTCGCCGACGACCTCAAGTTTTCGAGCTGTGGCGGATCCCGATGATGTCGATATCCTTCAGTCGAATATTGACTCTCTTTTTCAATACTGCAGCAAGAATGGTATGGAACTGAATGTCAGTAAATGCTGCTCAATATCTTTCTCGAAGGCCAAAGCGACCATTGAAGCTCCCTACAATATCAACGGCACACCATTGTCAAAGAAAACCGAAGTTCGTGACCTTGGAGTGATCTTCGATGCAGGGCTTTCATTCTCGGCTCATTACTCACAGCTTGTCTCCTCAGCGTCGAGGCAGCTTGGCTTTCTGATGAGAACTACACGCATGTTCACCAATGTTTATTGCCTCAAAGTGTTGTACGTGTCCCTCGTGAGAAGCCGTCTGGAGTTCGCCTCCTGTGTTTGGAATCCCTTCTACGCAATACATAGTGATGCGATGGAGCGGATCCAACGTAGATTCCTTAAGTACGCTCATTTAAGGGCCCGGAGTGATGGAGATGAGTTCTGCGATGTTGATGTGCGGGTGTCTCTTGGACTTCTTTGAAGGAGAGGAGGAAAATAGCGGATATTGTTTTCCTAGTGAAATTGTTAAATGGCTCTTACGACTCACCCTCCTTGCTCAACCTTGTGGATATAAGGGTTCCATCTTACTCGACTAGGTCAAGAGACTTTTTCTCACCATCTTTTGAGGGAACCAACTATGCTATGAATAGCCCTCTCACACGATTTCAACGGACAGCGAACGAGTCACCGGTCGACATTGATCCGTTTTTCGACAATGTAAATAACATTAAGTCCATGCTATCCAAATTTTACCTGCAGCATTGAATTAGTTTACTTGTGACAAATTTAATTCCTTATTTATCACTTTCATTTTGTTTTTCACTCACTAGCTGAGAATTGTTGAACAATTCTTGAATGTAATTGGGAATAAAATCCCGTAATGTTTAATAAATAAATAAATAAAAACTCGATACTTGTAATAAAAATTCTGATTTGCCTTTATGTGACAGATTACTTTGATACCAACTATACATATAATAGCAAAAATTTAACGGATGCGTTGGTAGTAAGGGGAGTTGTGTGAGATCAGTTCCGATCTCGGGTAAAATCTTTGCTGGTAACACTATATCACTGTTGTAGATTCAAAATTATCGGGAATCACCAGGTCAATATTCCAAGGAGCTCTTTCAAGATGAGTTCTTGCAGTGTAGCAGCGTTTTTGGGTGCAGGGCTTCAGATTTATATTGAGCTGGTGAAGTCTAAACAATCTATGTTCATGCTGAGGAATCTTAGTGGCTTCGTATCACCAGAGATATCGCTTTTTCTGGGTACTTTTTTTACATGGTGTGATGGTGGTTCCACCCCACCCCACACACTCTGATGTCTAGTACCTACCGCTCAGAACATTACTTGATCTGGCACTCTGCAGGGCTGCATTTGAAGGGTAGTAGCCCTGCCCCAGCACTCCCTCCTTCGGATTTTGGCCATGGGCGATGCCTCCCACAGCTTGCTGGATTTACAGCAATCCCTATCCAACCACCCTGAAGCCATCAACATTGATGCCCTTCCACAACAACAAAGTGCTCCCACGTAAAGCCCAGCTCTATTCGATGGTGCCCAGCCCAAGCACGCTGTGTGTCCAGAAATGTTGTCTGTGCATGTCCTTAGTCCTGAAGCTATCACCCCCTCAGTGCCAACCATTGGAAAAGACTCAGAACATTGTGATCTTCACCTGCAACGCTCATGTTGGAACATGTGGGTACTAACATATTTTCTACTTTTTCCATGGTAAAACTAGTAGTAAACTATTATGCTGTAGAACCTACGTTATTTAGTGAATGACCCATTTATTTGAAATATCCTTTGTTCTCTGTATATTCCTAGGTGTCACTCCTCTGATATTGGGTGGTAAACTGAGGAAATCTTATTCTTTATTTTTATCTGGAGCATCAATTTAGCTAGTATGGAAAACAACTTGAGAGTGGCAACTTTGGTGGGCATTTCAAGAAGAAGTTACAAAAGGAAATATCTGTATATATACAGATATTTATATACAGATATATATATCTTGCCACAGTTTTTAATACGGCTCCACCATGTCACTCAAGACTCTATTATATCCTTAAAAAAGGTTAGATATAAACCTCATGCGTTTTTGCTATTTAGCGTTCGAGGACTTACGAACATACAAGATTACCGTTTTACGAAAGAACGTACATGTTCTGATTTCTGGAATTTTGTTACTCCCCCATAATGTGGAGGGTCTCCTACAAGAGTATATTCAATAACAAACAATTGCAGACCAGGGTTTAGAAACAAAGGGGGAAGCTCCAAAATTTCTCCATATTCCTCCTCCAAAACCACTGGTACTGGATCATTTGATGCTGAAATCATTAAGTCAAAAATAATTCATTTATATGACGTGCAGGAGGAAATCATAAAACCATTGACCTGATCTGACAAATTTACCTGAGAAATAGTGTGCCTACAGGGAGTTTCACAGCCATCTCGAAGTTCATACTTCAAATCAGTCCCATCAACAGTTAAAATTAAATAGCACTTAATGGGGGGTGCGCCTTGATTTTTTTAGATTTTTAATCGAAATTAGACTACGTCCTGAGAATTTTGGCACCAACCGCGACCTTCCAACGTGAGTAGATCTGTTTCTATGATTTTTCAAAGTTTCGACCATTTATGACGTCACGCGCCCCTCTCTCCTGGGCGGGACCCCCCCCCCCAGCCCACTGTGACGTCATAAACGGTCGAAACTTTAAAAATTCATAGGAAAAGATGTACACACGCTAGAAGGTCGCGGTTGGTACCAAAATTCTCTGAATGAGGTCTACCTTAGATTGAAAATAAAATTAAACAGTTTTTCCTACCCAGGCACACACCCTATTCTGATGCAGCCCGATTTCACCGTCAATACTCAACTTCAACATCAACTCCCTTCCCATACTATTTTGTTTCACACATAAGTCTTTGCACGTTTAGGTTTCTTATAGAGAACAAAGATATTATAATATAGAGACTGAGATAACCGGAGCCATCTTAATGATGGTAAGGGAATAAGGCATCGAAATGTCAATTTTGTTAAGGTATTCAATGGAATAGAAACACCAAGTAAATTAAAGACCAAATACGGTCAGTGAAGAATCTGTGATTCATATTCATGATTCCGATTTATTGTAAATCCTCTAAGTCCTCAACACCTGTATAATTATAGACATTTTTTGAGCTAGGACGTTTTGAAAATGTTTTTCTCCCACTTCTTACCCCTCAGAAGTGACTAACAATCACCAAAACCTTCGGAGCCCAACAATACACCAAATGGATCCCATGTACCAAATTTCAACAAAATCAGTCTATGGTAGCTAAAAAACGTGGCGTGTACGGCGGACGGACATTTTGTATTCGATTTTCGGATTAAAGGTACCTATCAAGAAGACCTTGAAACGTAAACCATGGAATTTTGAGATGGGGTTAAAACTTTTTTTCTTGCTCGATTCCAGGGGTTCACTATTGAAAATAATGACCAAAATATCACTTCTGATCAGCTGAACTTTGAAAAGAGATTTGGTCTACTTTTGTCATTGAACATTCATTTGGGATTCACACTCGTACTTCCGCTTTATCATTTGTCCCAACTCTAAGGCCTCACAGGGGCTGGACGGTTACTCCTATAGGTCTCATTCAATTCTATATTTTCAATACTATTTTAAATAGATGAACTATTATTACACAATGGTTTCAAAAAAAATCTTAAGAATTTAGAGAATTTGAAATTAATGAAAATAAAAAATCAAAGAAAAAAAAGGAAACAACCTGTAACTTGAGCTAGGGCGTTTTGGAAAGGTTTTCCCTCATTTTTTACCTCTTACAAGAGATTAACAATAACCGAAAGCTTCGGGGCACAAGTAGACCTCAAATAAAGCCCATGTACCTTTTTTTTCAAAATGGACCCATAATAACTAACGGAAATGACGGAAAAATTTGTATTCGATTTTTGCATCCTACGTACCTACATTAAAACGTAATCAAATTTTGAGTGGGATTAAAATTTGTTATTGCTCAATTTCAAAGGTTTATTATTGAAAATAACAAAGTAAGTGAGTTATTCATTTACTACGAAGACATAATGTATAATGTTCAATTTCTCCCTTGCGAGGGAAAAACATTAAATCATGTTTAATGTTTTTCCCTCGCAAGGGAGAAACTCAGCTGATCAGTGACCACTCAGGCGCCTTCAGCATTCTCCATTGACCCTGCTTCTCAAATTTCAGCTTCCTGCGTTCAACAGGAGAGAAAATGGCTTTGGAGCTCACTCAGCTGATCAGTCACCCTTCAGGCGCCTTCAGCATTCTCCATTGACCCTGCCTCTCAAATTTCAGCTTTCTGCGTTCAACAGGAGAGAAAATGGCCTTGGAGGTCACTCAGCTGATCAGTGACCACTCAGGCGCCTTCAGCATTCTCCATTGACCCTGCTTCTCAAATTTCAGCTTCCTGCGTTCAACAGGAGAGAAAATGGCCTTGGAGCTCACTCAGCTGATCAGTGACCACTCAGGCGCCTTCAGCATTCTCCATTGACCCTGCTTCTCAAATTTTAGCTTCCTGCGTTCAACAGGAGAGAAAATGGCCTTGGAGCTCACTCAGCCGATCAGTGACCACTCAGGCGCCTTCAGCATTCTCCATTGACCCTGCCTCTCAAATTTCACCTTCCTGCGTTGAATAGGAGAGAAAAAAGTCTGCCAAGTTGGGTGGGCAGTATAGCTTCCTCACTCATTGTAACATGGACGTATAGAATCAGTTGGCGAAAAAATTATGATTCAAAGAGTTATTGAATACCAAAATATTAGCGGTCCACCGTCTAGGACCTAACCCACACAATCCCTGAAAATTTCATCGAAATCGGTTGAATAGTTGCGGAGTTTTGGTTGTAACAATAAATTTAAAGTTCGCGCATGCGCAGCGGCTATTGCTTGACCAATTTGATTGAAACTTATAGGGTGTCTCTTAGAAGTTAGTCCCTAACTAACCTCCAAATTTGAGCAAAAATGGTTCATTAGAAACCAAGAAACCGAGGTCCCAGGAAATTCACGTTTGCGCATGCGCACTCGCTCCTATTGGTCCGAAGGTGCTGAAATTTATAGGGGACCGTCTAAGACCTAACCCGCACAATCCCTGAAAATTTCATCAAAATCGGACCACAGGTTAGTATAGTTTTGCCCGTTGCAAATTTGCGTGTCGGAATTCACAGAATGACCCCCAGCCCTAAAACATTAAACATGTTAATAAACCAAAAACTAACAGTTAAAATACAATTGGTCACGTGTTATGTTTCTTTTACTACGTCTATTGCCGTAGGAACCATCGGTTCTGAACAATAGTTCTGACTGGTCTGAGGTAAGATTGACCGAAGAAAGGAAAAGAGGCTCAAATTGAATAGTTAATTATTGGAGAATTATTAGAAAAGTATTTGAAGCTATAAAATGCTCTGATTATCTGGGCTGTCTAATAGTTTATATTACGTGAATATTTCATACCATAGAATTTATTCGCCAACGATTGGTGATACCATGTCCTGCCGACTATCAAAGCCCCCGAACAAATCCGTTTGGATCGCTCCACAGTTATTTCAAGTGTAGATCCTCTAGGATGGAATACTGGATATCTCTTATCGACAGAGCTGAAAGAAATGGAATCAAATTGCAAACTTATAGAGTAATAAAAATTTCACGATTGGTGAGATACGCCACAAATAATATGGACGATGATTAATAAAAATGATCATCTAGGCCTTACGAACCAAAATCATTTTTTTCTGTCATCTGGCATAACAAATTTTACCGTATATTACTGCATCCGCTCACCATCCATTGAATGAGAAAGTCATCATGCAATGATAAGGATCTCTTGCGGAGTGATAGTAAGTGAAGATCTTGTATCCCTGGTTGAAAGCCGAAATTGTACTTTCTAAATCAGCTGACTGGTTCACTAATACAGTAACATGGCCAGATCTGCCAACGGGATCTTCTATACCAGGTATATGAACTAAGCCTTCCGTCGATTTGGATAAAGAAGGGTCAAACGAAAACGCCAAGACACCTGAGACAATAGTAAACACACTCAAGAACATCGCACATTAATAAAACAAATTCAATTTACATATCACTAGTAAATAAAAAGTTACAGTCGGTAAATAACTCGTAACCATTATACTAGTTTTCATTCAATCCAGTCATCCCTATAAAATTAAGGATTTTTGAAACTCAAGGGTGTTCCAATGGTAATTTGAACAGCAAAAGATAACGAAGTAACAAAAGGACACATCACTGGTCCCTTGAGAATCGTGTTTTTGCCGCTTTTGAGTTTATTCGGAATACCGAGTCAATCGTGGCCACTCGACGCGCTGTTTCTTGTCAGTTCGACCTGAATTTTTGCTTGCTATTCATCCGTCCCGGAACACAATCAGAATAATCCGTCCCGGAAACAGTATCAGAAATTAATGTGAAGCTGCACAATAATACAGATCGTACACTAACCGCAGTCTCATTAGCAAATATTGAACACGAGAGAATCTATTTTGCTCAGTCCATGCCGGTCAACCTGGCGCCGAACTCTCTCACAGTTTAATAAAAATTCATTTGAAATTCAAATCTTTCAAAATGGTTTCTAGTCGTGCAAATCTCCAACCGAATGATTATATCAACGTGAGCAATTAATTGTGCGCATGTTGCAAAGTTTGGAAGAAAAACATGCTGAATCGTTGACAGATGGAGCTCACTTTCGCGCGGCCAGAATTTCATTGCATTTTTGCGTACGATTTTCCCCGGACGAGTGATTTATCGACATCGCAATGTTTCCTGGCTTCCGAGCTCACCAGATCTCAGTCAATGTGATTTATTTCTATGGGGATTCTAGAAATCTCAAGTGTTAGCAGACAAAGCAGGAACCCGACAGGAGCAGAGGCAGTGAGACGAGAAATCGCTTAAGTAAAGGACAATATGGTGCAAAATGTGATGAAAAATTTTGAACGTTCTCGAACTGAGCATTGCAATCACATTCTAGACATAATTTCCCAAGTTTGGTGCTTTCCCACTTTTAATCTTTGACAATAAAAATTACTCGTTTTTTCTACCCTTTCTGCTCATTTTCAACCATGTACAATCAAATGAGAAATAAGAATCCTACTGGCTCTTGAAATTATTCCGTTCAATCCTCAAGATATCCGGCACAACCGCATTTAGAGGATGAATTTCCATTTTCGAAAAGTATTTACACAAGTTCCTAGATTGGTGAATTCATCATGGATTGTTAATATGTATGGAAGGAAGCTTGAAGTTTGAGGGAAATAAATAACAAGGGTGTTGAATAAGAGACATATCGGCAGAATTAAGTCCTTAAGAGTCCCCAAAGTCCTTAACTCTTCGTCCAACGGCCCAGTAATGGGACCACATTCTGGCCACTTGTAGTTCTGATTATCTTAACAATCAGCACTCATTCAACGATGGTTTCAACGATCATAGAGAGCTCTGAGGGATCTCATTCGTTTCTCAAAATCAAACACTATCTTAAATTGATGAACGGGTTTTTTAATGCTCGAATCTAACGATTCTACATTGAAAATAATTAATAAACCAAAATTTTTGTATCTAGAGGTAGAAGGGACGATGCTCTATGATTTTGGTTTATTATTTTCAATAATGAACCTTTGGGATCGACTAAGAAAAAAAAAATTTTAACACCCCCTCAAAATTTGATGGTTTACGTTTCAAGGTACGTAGAATCCAAAAACGCTGCAAATTATTACACAATGGTTTATTACACTAGATTACAAAATTTAGGGGTGGTCTGGCTGCCTCGTTCTTTCATCACTTTTCTTATGGTATTTGGTGCGCTGAATCCGAATCTGACGTTAGTTTTTTTGTTTATGTCGCATTTTCAAGACATAGCTAGTTTTAAGATTTTTCTAGTTCTCACTTTTCTTCATTTTTTAGTGAAAACTCATCTTGCTCAAATCTCCTCAAAAAGTACTCAGACTTATTGGAAATTTCATGTAGAATCCGAATATGTACTTAGTTTTTAAGTAAAGTTGTGTCTCAAAAAACACCGGTTCTCAACGTTTTTTCTTCGGGTTTTCCCTTACATTTTGCCACTTGAAAAAAAAATTAAGGCTAAAAAAATGTTCTCGGGTTTTTACTTTGTAGGGGGGACACCCCAGTGGAGAATGAGACCAATCGCAGCCTCCTAAACCCATTAATATCGAAGGAATGAGCTTTTTCATGGCACTCAGATGAAAATTAAAAAAAACCGTTAATTAATTTTTCGAGATAAGTATGTGAGTTCCTAAATCTGTTTTCCTCAAATGGATTTTCCTTTCTTCTAGATTTTTTATACTTGTCACCTATTAAGAGTAAGATCGAAAATAGGTACTCAAAGGGGGAGTAAATCATAACTGGGAAACTCTTGTTTTGTTAAGTGATTTTAATTCAGTTTTACAAACGAAACACAATAAACTGCAGAAAAGTTAACGGTGGGAATCTGTTTCATGAAGGCTCAGATGAATCAATAGTTGGTACAATGTTTGGTTATTCCTCCTCCTAAGAGGTTTCATCGCCGGCATATATGTAGAGAAAACTTCGCCGCCTGAGGTAAATCTCTTTTTAAGGTCCAACAATAGTCCGCATTCCAGGGGACGTCCCATTGGATAAGCATTAGATCAGTTTAACCAGTTGGTAAGTGATAAAACTGTTTCACTCGATGTAATTTATTTATTACTTTAGGCAAGAAATACTGACCCCCCCCCCCCCTCACCATTATCCACCTTAACATTTCTGGCGGCGTGGGAACCTCGAATCTGAAGAGCATTTTAAAATCCATGATCTACGATACCCAACATGCGAATTCGAGTTCACCCCCCCCCCCCCCACACACCACAACCCAACGCCAACAATGGTGCCAGTCCGGCACCAAAGCGGAAATACGTCGTAATATTGAACTTTCATCTGTTAGTTTTGGTTTGCAGTCCGTCAAAGTTCTCATCCGTATTCAAGGTGAAACACAAAAAAAAAAAAAAAAAAAAAACACGAAATAAGCGGTTTATGGCATCATGGCACCATGTCCTGGCACCATGGTGGCACCACTATTAGTTCCATGGTGGAACAGAGAATAATTCATGAAAATCCGGAGGTATAATGAGAATTTTTCCTCAATTTCAAAGCTTGGGTACAATTAGTAAGCAGTAAAGGAACCGAAATATTGAAAAATCGGATATTTTGTGAATACTATCCCCCCAATCGCCCCCTCCCCTTGCGAATTTTGGTACTCTGGTAAAATCATGTACAACTCGGAAGTTATTTGAGTCAAACAAAAAAAGGAACACGCAAATCGGTTGGAAATTGAGGCCTGGGCAGAGTTTACAAGATTACGCACGCAAACGCACGTTTTTTAATCATTAACCCCCCCTTTCCCCCTCTTAAAAAGCAAAATCCTAAATTCCGGCGCCGTAGTGCACAACTAGATAGTATTTCGCGTCAAACGAAAAAAGAACCACGAAAATCGTTTGAGAACTAAGGCCTGGGCAGAGTACACAAGATTTTGTTACACACACACATACACCTACACATACACACACACACACACAGACATACACCTATGGTTTTTTTTCGCGGATTTGGATTCAGAATGGTCTAAAACGGATTACTGTGTGGTTATTTTTTTTTCTGTTGAGTGTTGTCCAACTTTACCCCAGATCGATCGCATAAGTACGCCCAAGTCTTACTGTGGGACGTCCTAAAAATCGAAAAAAAAAATCCAAAAAAATCAAAAAAAAATTTCAAAAAAAAAAACGCTGCAAATCATTGCTCAAAGGTTTATTATTTTCTGTATAGATTACCCTTCTGTATAGATCACTGGTTCTCCATCAATAGCACCTACCACCATCTGTATTCTCCCTTGACCTTCCCTCTCAAATTTCAGCTTCCTGCGTTCAATAGGATTGAAAATGGCTTAGGAGCTCACTCAGCTGATCAGTGATCTGAAGAGTGAAAAAGATCTCCTCAAATGCTGGAGACGCCTGGAAAAGCACTTCCATTCAATAGGAGTAAAAATGGCTTTGGAGCTCACTCAGCTGATCAGCGATCTGAAGAGTGAAGAAGATCTTCTCGAATGCTGGAGAAGCCTGGAAGAGCACTTCCATTCAATAGGAGTAAAAATTGGCTTTGGAGCTCACTCAGCTGATCAGTGATCTGAAGAGTGAAGAAGATCTCCTCGAATGCTGGAGACGCCTGGAAGAGCACTTCCATTCAAAAGGATTGAAAATGGCTTCGGAGCTCACTCAGCTGATCAGTGATCTGAAGAGTGAAGAAGATCTCCTCGAATGCTGGAGACGCCTGGAAGAGCACTTCCATTCAGTAGGAGTAAAAATGGTTTTGGAGCTCACTCAGCTGATCAGTGATCTGAAGAGTGAAGAAGATCTTCTCGAATGCTGGAGAAGCCTGGAAGAGCACTTCCATTCAATAGGAGTAAAAATTGGCTTTGGAGCTCACTCAGCTGATCAGTGATCTGAAGAGTGAAGAAGATCTCCTCGAATGCTGGAGACGCCTGGAAGAGCACTTCCATTCAAAAGGATTGAAAATGGCTTCGGAGCTCACTCAGCTGATCAGTGATCTGAAGAGCCTTTGAGCAATAATTTGCAGCGGTTTTTACCCACCAACATTTTTTTTACCTACCAACTTTTTTTTACCTACCAGCTAGGTACTACCTAGCTTCACACTCGATTGGAAAAATAGAAAGCTTCATATGGAAATTTGATTACTGGTTGCGAGGAAGGCAAAACTGTATACAAATCGAAGAAATGAACAGCGATCGCATTTTAGTCCGATAAAATTTGAATGGAGATTAGACCTCTTTTGCGATTCACAATCATGATTCTGTTTTATCGAAAGAAAACCTTCAAGTACTCGTAGGAACCGAACGGTTTGTCCTACAGAGCTCCGGGTGGTCTCAAAAATTTTTAAAAATTCAATACTATTTAAAATTGGTGAAAAAACGATACCTTTATTTCGAGAGTTTTCGAGCTAGGGCACTCTTGAAAATTTCAACCATTAATTTTCACCCCTTAGAAGTGACCTACATCAACCAAAAGCTTCGCGGCACAACTAGACCCCAAATGGAGCCCATATACCAAATTTGAACCAAATCGGTCCAGTGTTGCTAAGAAAAGTGCCGCGTACGGCGTACGGCGTACGGCGTACGGCGTACGGCGTACGGCGGACGGACGGAAATTTTTTTATTCGATTTTCGTATTCTACGTACCTTGAAACGTAAAACATCAAATTTTGAGGGGGGGTTAAAATTTTTTTTTTTCTTGCTCGATTCCAAAGGCTTATTATTGAAAATAATAAACCAAAAAAAATCACCAACCATCGATTGCATTTCGGTCAGCTCTAATTTGAACGGAGATTAGGCCTCTTTTGCGATTCACACTCGTGTTTTGATTTATTTATATATATATATTTCAATATAAACCCTTAAATTTTCGTAGGGAGCGAACGGTTTGTCCTACAGAGCTCCGCGGGGTCTCAAAAAATTCTAAAATTTCTATAGAATCTTAAATTGAAGGAAAAACAATACCTTTGTATCAAAATTTTTTGAGTTAGGGCGTTTTCAAAATTTCAAAATTGATTTTGGAACCCTTAGAACTGACCTACATCAACCAAAAGCTCCGGGGCACAACTAGACCCCAAATGGAGCCTACATACCAAATTTCATCAAAATCGGTCAATGCTAAGTGGCAAAAGTGCCGCGTACGGCGTACGGCGGACGGACGGCCAAATTTTTATTCGATTTTTGGATTCTACGTACCATGAAACGTAAACCATCAAATTTTGAGGGGGTGTTAAAAATTTTTTTTTTTCTTGGTCGATTCCAAAGGTTCATTATTGAAAATAATAAACCAAAATCGAATAAAATTTTGGCCGTATGTCTGCCGTACGCCGTACGCGGCACTTTTGCCACTTAGCATTGACCGATTTTGATGAAATTTGGTATGTAGGCTCCATTTGGGGTGTAGTTGTGCCCCGAAGCTTTTGTTTGATGTAGGTCACTTCTAAGGGTTCCAAAATCAATTTTGAAATTTTGAAAACGCCCTAACTCGGAAAATTTTGATATAAAGGTATTGTTTTTCCTTCAATTTAAGATTCTATAGAATTTTTAGATTTTTTTGAGACCACGCGGAGCTCTGTAGGACAAACCGTTTGCTCCCTACGAAAATTTAAGGTTTTATATTGAATATATATATATATATATATATATAATTTTGGCAGGTTTTTGACTAGTCCAATGTAAATGGAGGTGGAGTAAATGACCAAGCTAGTCTTCAGTAGTTTTTCTTTATTGCCACGACGTTTCTGTCTTGGATCAGGACCCTAATCATGTGTAGAATCTACAAAAAATGTGATAGTTGAACATGAGTTGGTGTCTACATAATTACTAGCTACATAAATGATACTATCTTGATGGTAATGTTTAAATATAATTACTTACAGTGAGTCTTCTTAGTGTAGAGTTCAGGTGGCATTTAACTCAACAATTGTAACTAATTATAATTATAACTAATTATAACTAATGTAAGTTGTAAGAAGAAAAAACATGAGGAGATATGTCACTAATGGGTGGAGATTCCCATTTAGTTATGACGTTGCAGTTGTATGGATACTATTTTATATGGAAAACATTATTATAGGTACAATTGTATGGATGTTGGTCTTAGTTGATTTATACAACATGGAAGGAGGAATACCTACATGAAAATTGTTTTGAATGCAACCAATTAGACTAATTTTGGTTTATTATTTTCAATAATAAGCCTTTGGAATCGAGCAAGAAAAAAAAAAAATTTAACCCCCCCTCAAAATTTTATGTTTTACGTTTCAAGGTACGTAGAATCCGAAAATCGAATAGAAAAATTTCCGTCCGTCCGCCGTACGCCGTACGCCGTACGCCGTCCGCCGTCCGCCGTACGCCGTACGCGGCACTTTTCTTAGCAACACTGGACCGATTTGGTTCAAATTTGGTATATGGGCTCCATTTGGGGTCTAGTTGTGCCGCGAAGCTTTTGGTTGATGTAGGTCACTTCTAAGGGGTGAAAATTGAAGGTTTAAATTTTCAAGAGTGCCCTAGCTCGAAAACTTTCGAAATAAAGGTATCGTTTTTTCACCAATTTTAAATAGTATTGAATTTTTAAAAATTTTTGAGACCACCCGGAGCTCTGTAGGACAAACCGTTCGGTTCCTACGAGTACTTGAAGGTTTTCTTTCGATAAAACAGAATCATGATTGTGAATCGCAAAAGAGGTCTAATCTCCATTCAAATTTTATCGGACTAAAATGCGATCGCTGTTCATTTCTTCGATTTGTATACAGTTTTGCCTTCCTCGCAACCAGTAATCAAATTTCCATATGAAGCTTTCTATTTTTCCAATCGAGTGTGAAGCTAGGTAGTACCTAGCTGGTAGGTAAAAAAAAGTTGGTAGGTAAAAAAAATGTTGGTGGGTAAAAACCGCTGCAAATTATTGCTCAAAGGCTCTTCAGATCACTGATCAGCTGAGTGAGCTCCGAAGCCATTTTCAATCCTTTTGAATGGAAGTGCTCTTCCAGGCGTCTCCAGCATTCGAGGAGATCTTCTTCACTCTTCAGATCACTGATCAGCTGAGTGAGCTCCAAAGCCAATTTTTACTCCTATTGAATGGAAGTGCTCTTCCAGGCTTCTCCAGCATTCGAGAAGATCTTCTTCACTCTTCAGATCACTGATCAGCTGAGTGAGCTCCAAAACCATTTTTACTCCTACTGAATGGAAGTGCTCTTCCAGGCGTCTCCAGCATTCGAGGAGATCTTCTTCACTCTTCAGATCACTGATCAGCTGAGTGAGCTCCGAAGCCATTTTCAATCCTTTTGAATGGAAGTGCTCTTCCAGGCGTCTCCAGCATTCGAGGAGATCTTCTTCACTCTTCAGATCACTGATCAGCTGAGTGAGCTCCAAAGCCAATTTTTACTCCTATTGAATGGAAGTGCTCTTCCAGGCTTCTCCAGCATTCGAGAAGATCTTCTTCACTCTTCAGATCGCTGATCAGCTGAGTGAGCTCCAAAGCCATTTTTACTCCTATTGAATGGAAGTGCTTTTCCAGGCGTCTCCAGCATTTGAGGAGATCTTTTTCACTCTTCAGATCACTGATCAGCTGAGTGAGCTCCTAAGCCATTTTCAATCCTATTGAACGCAGGAAGCTGAAATTTGAGAGGGAAGGTCAAGGGAGAATACAGATGGTGGTAGGTGCTATTGATGGAGAACCAGTGATCTATACAGAAGGATGATCTATACAGAAAATAATAAACCTTTGAGCAATGATTTGCAGCGTTTTTTCAATAAATTCGGTATGGAAAACAGTGTACGACATATTATATTGAATAACAACTAACTTAGACTAATCATTACAATTTTGGTATGGAGTACAGTATAATTTATATTATGTTGAATAAAGAAAAGAATTGTCAATGGTTAAAACCGATGTTTTTGATGGAGTAAAGGTGGAGGAATAGGTTTTTTTTTTTTTTTTTTTTTCAAATAATATTAAAAAAAAAAAAAAAAAAAAAAAAATGTGGGTTGGGAAGAGGGAATTAACTCATAATGAGCTTATGGTAAGCAGTGGATAGCCCTTTTACGTCTCTTTTAAAATTAATATTGTTGTTGTCTTTGTTTTTTAATATGTATGCCATTTCTTTAATTTTTCGTTTTTCAGAGTTCGGTTCAATGCAGCAAATTTCCCAGTTATTGATTTCGGGTTTGTGTTTCGTAATAGCTATATGTTTTGCAAATGCAGTTGGGTAAATGTCTTCTTCCAGATTTGGGTTGTTTCTAGTGAAGGCTTTTTTGTTGTCGTTGTTGTGTCCTTTGATTCTTTCCGAACCCAGCTGTCTGGTTTCCCTTATGTAAATGGAACTTCAATCTTGGCAATTAGCAGAATAAACTATGTTGCTAATTTCCTCTTCTTTCATAGGGTCTTTTATTTTTGAAAAATGTTTACGGTTTCTATTGTTTGGGTGATTGTAAAATGATATTCTTGTTGTTGGGCTGTATGTCTTGAGTTTTTTCTTTATTAATTCAGAAGTAGGGCCTATATATCTGATTGAGGCAAAGTTTGTTATGGTGGGTGGGGAAGGCTGAGTTGTTTGATTTGGTGTGGAGTTTTCTGGTTGTTGTTGATTGCTTTTTGATGGTTGGTTGTTATTTATGTGTTGGAGAGTCTGGAATATAAGTTTTTTGATAAGTTTGAGGGGATAACCGTTAGCGAGAAGTATTGTTTTACAGTTGTTTATTATTTTGGGGTGAAATTTGAAATCTGATAGAGCAAGTCTTCTTTGGAAAAGGTTTTTAGCTGTATTGAATTTTATTTGATAAGGCTGATGTGAATGGTAGTTTATGATTCGTCCAGAATAGGTGGGTTTTTGGTAATAATCTGTTGTAATTTTGCCATCTGGTTGTCTGATTATTTTGAGATCCAAGAAGGGTAAGTAATTATCGGTTTCTGATTCGAATGTGAATTTCATGTGGGGTTTGCAGTAGTTGTTAAATTCTTTAAGTAATGGTTCTATTGTTGACTGGTCTACAATAAGTATAGAGTCATCGACGTATTTTTGTACCCATTTTATTTTTTCACCGAATTTTGGGATAATAGAGCTATAGATTTCGTCTAATACCAGGTCAGCAATCAAAGGAGAAACTGGAGATCCCATAGGGATTCCTAGTATTTGTTTGTAGAAATTGTTTTGGGATACTAGGTAGTTACTATCAAGTACAAAATCAACTATTTCCATGAATGTTTTGTAGTTTAGTTTGGGGTTTTTGGTTTTTATATCAGGCCAATGTTTTTTGATGACAGTAATGATAAGATCTAAGGGTATGGTGCTAAATAGGGATACAGAATCCATTGATATCAGTTTGTAATTGTTTGAAACAGTTAAATGTTTTAAAGATTCTTTAGTTTGGAATGAGTTTTTAGTGTTGTAGGTTGTAGTGTCAATGCATGGTTTTAGTAAAGTTGATAAATATTTTGAAAGATTGTAGTTAGGACTATTTTGAGAACTAACTATTGGTCTTAGTTGTTTGGGATCAAGTTTTTTGTGTACTTTGGGTAGTGCGTAAATTCGGGGAGCTGTGCATTTGTGGGAAACCAGTTGTATTTGGGCTGTTTTATCAATTATTTTATTTTTGTGGAGGTTATAAATTATTCTATTGGCGGTTCTTTCTAATCTTTTGGTTGGATCCTTTTCAAGTTTCTTGTAAGTGGTTTTGTCATTTAGTATGTTTTCAAGTCTATTATGATAATCATCTTTTAGCATGATGACACTGATAGCACCTTTATCAGCCTTTAGGACGAGTAGTTGGGGATTTTTCTGGAGGAATTCTTTAGTAATTTTGTTATCATTTTTAGAGACGTATGGGTTGTTGGTGTGGTTGGGAGGAAGTTTTCTTGATTTTAAATTGGATAAAACATTGACAATTTCACATCTAGCTGCTTTTTTGGAGTCGTCATCAGTATTGAGTGCTCCAATTGCATTCTCTACATCAGCAACCATATCAATTATTGGTACATGTTTATCAATTGTGCAGAATTTTTCCCCTAAACTAAGTACTTTATGAACCACAGGTGGTATGGTGACATCTGTTAAGTTTACTAACCAATTTTTCTTTATTTGTTCTACTAATTTGTTAGTTGTGGTATTTTCGGACTCTATTAGTGAATTGTTCTTAGCTGTTAGGAGGTTATTAATTTTCTTGTTATGAGTTTTCTGTTTCTTACTTTTTAGTTTTTTACATACAGCATCGTTATACTGTACTCCATAGTCATCAAAAAACATTGGCCTGATATAAAAACCAAAAACCCCAAACTAAACTACAAAACATTCATGGAAATAGTTGATTTTGTACTTGATAGTAACTACCTAGTATCCCAAAACAATTTCTACAAACAAATACTAGGAATCCCTATGGGATCTCCAGTTTCTCCTTTGATTGCTGACCTGGTATTAGACGAAATCTATAGCTCTATTATCCCAAAATTCGGTGAAAAAATAAAATGGGTACAAAAATACGTCGATGACTCTATACTTATTGTAGACCAGTCAACAATAGAACCATTACTTAAAGAATTTAACAACTACTGCAAACCCCACATGAAATTCACATTCGAATCAGAAACCGATAATTACTTACCCTTCTTGGATCTCAAAATAATCAGACAACCAGATGGCAAAATTACAACAGATTATTACCAAAAACCCACCTATTCTGGACGAATCATAAACTACCATTCACATCAGCCTTATCAAATAAAATTCAATACAGCTAAAAACCTTTTCCAAAGAAGACTTGCTCTATCAGATTTCAAATTTCACCCCAAAATAATAAACAACTGTAAAACAATACTTCTCGCTAACGGTTATCCCCTCAAACTTATCAAAAAACTTATATTCCAGACTCTCCAACACATAAATAACAACCAACCATCAAAAATCAATCAACAACAACCAGAAAACTCCACACCAAATCAAACAACTCAGCCTTCCCCGCCCACCATAACAAACTTTGCCTCAATAAGATATATAGGCCCTACTTCTGAATTAATAAAGAAAAAACTCAAGACATACAGCCCTACAACAAGAATATCTTTTTACAATCACCCAAACAATAGAAACCGTAAACATTTTTCCAAAATAAAAGACCCTATGAAAAAAGAAGAAATTAGCAACATAGTTTATTCTGCCAACTGCCAAGATTGCAACTCCATTTACATAGGGGAAACCAGACAGCTGGGTTCGGAAAGAATCAAAGGACACAACAACGACAACAAGAAAGCCTTCACTAGAAACAACCCTAATCCGGAAGAAGACATTTACCCAACTGCATTTGCAAAACACATAGCTATTACGAAACACAAACCCGAAATCAATAACTGGGAAATTTGCTGTATTGAACCGAACTTTGAAAAACGAAAAATTAAAGAAATGGCATACATATTAAAAAACAAAGACAACAACAATATTAATTTTAAAAGAGACGTAAAAGGGCTATCCACTGCTTACCATAAGCTCATTATGAGTTAATTCCCTCTTCCCCACCCACATTTTTTTTTTTTTTTTTTTTTTTTTTTTTTAATATTATTTGAAAAAAAAAAAAAAAAAAAAAAAAAAAACCTATTCCTCCACCTTTACTCCATCAAAAACATCGGTTTTAACCATTGACAATTCTTTTCTTTATTCAACATAATATAAATTATATTGTACTCCATACCAAAATTGTAATGATTAGTCTAAGTTAGTTGTTATTCAATATAATATGTCGTACACTGTTTTCCATACCGAATTTATTGAAAAAATTAGTCTAATTGGTTGCATTCAAAACAATTTTCATGTAGGTATTCCTCATTCCATGTTTTATATTAAACTAAGACCAACATCCATACAATTGTACCTATAATAATGTGTTCCATATAAAATAGTATCCATACAACTGCAACGTCATAACTAAATGGGAATCTCCACCCATCAGTGACATATCTCCTCGTGTTTTCTTCTTATAACTTACATTAATAATAAGTTAGATTTGTTGAGTTAAATGCCACCTGAACTCTACACTAAGAAGACTCACTGTAAGTAATTATATTTCAACATTACCATCAAGATAGTATCATGTATGTAGCTAGTAATTATGTAGACACCAACTCATGTTCAACTATCACATTTTTTGTAGATTCTACACATGATTAGGGTCCTGATCCAGGACAGAAACGTCGTGGCAATAAAGAAAAACTACTGAAGACTAGCTTGGTCATTTACTCCACCTCCATTTACATTGGACTAGTCAAAAACCTGCCAAAATTATACTACAAGGGAAGACCACAATGTCCCTGCTCAAAGAAGTTGAAGAAACCTACAGTCGCAATGTGATGAAAACAGTTGAACATTGGATAGAACTAAAGAAAAAAGTCTGCATCCTTCAGTGTGACAATGGATTCTTGGAAGATTGCAAAAGAAATCAGCTCATTCCTTACCACATCTTCAACAGCACCAAGAAGATAAATAAATTAGCTCTTCATAAACATTGTCCACATAATGATAAGCTCAAAAACCTAGTTGCCAATTCTAATGACAGTATACTTAAACTAGAAATTAAGATGAATTGGTGGAAATCTACAAAACTAATACAAGAGTTAGAACAATTATTTTTAAGTATTGAGAGCACAATTTCAGATCCCCATCTCCTCAGCAGGATAGTTGATTATAACGATGCTGTATGTAAAAAACTAAAAAGTAAGAAACAGAAAACTCATAACAAGAAAATTAATAACCTCCTAACAGCTAAGAACAATTCACTAATAGAGTCCGAAAATACCACAACTAACAAATTAGTAGAACAAATAAAGAAAAATTGGTTAGTAAACTTAACAGATGTCACCATACCACCTGTGGTTCATAAAGTACTTAGTTTAGGGGAAAAATTCTGCACAATTGATAAACATGTACCAATAATTGATATGGTTGCTGATGTAGAGAATGCAATTGGAGCACTCAATACTGATGACGACTCCAAAAAAGCAGCTAGATGTGAAATTGTCAATGTTTTATCCAATTTAAAATCAAGAAAACTTCCTCCCAACCACACCAACAACCCATACGTCTCTAAAAATGATAACAAAATTACTAAAGAATTCCTCCAGAAAAATCCCCAACTACTCGTCCTAAAGGCTGATAAAGGTGCTATCAGTGTCATCATGCTAAAAGATGATTATCATAATAGACTTGAAAACATACTAAATGACAAAACCACTTACAAGAAACTTGAAAAGGATCCAACCAAAAGATTAGAAAGAACCGCCAATAGAATAATTTATAACCTCCACAAAAATAAAATAATTGATAAAACAGCCCAAATACAACTGGTTTCCCACAAATGCACAGCTCCCCGAATTTACGCACTACCCAAAGTACACAAAAAACTTGATCCCAAACAACTAAGACCAATAGTTAGTTCTCAAAATAGTCCTAACTACAATCTTTCAAAATATTTATCAACTTTACTAAAACCATGCATTGACACTACAACCTACAACACTAAAAACTCATTCCAAACTAAAGAATCTTTAAAACATTTAACTGTTTCAAACAATTACAAACTGATATCAATGGATTCTGTATCCCTATTTAGCACCATACCCTTAGATCTTATCATTACTGTCATCAAAAAACATTGGCCTGATATAAAAACCAAAAACCCCAAACTAAACTACAAAACATTCATGGAAATAGTTGATTTTGTACTTGATAGTAACTACCTAGTATCCCAAAACAATTTCTACAAACAAATACTAGGAATCCCTATGGGATCTCCAGTTTCTCCTTTGATTGCTGACCTGGTATTAGACGAAATCTATAGCTCTATTATCCCAAAATTCGGTGAAAAAATAAAATGGGTACAAAAATACGTCGATGACTCTATACTTATTGTAGACCAGTCAACAATAGAACCATTACTTAAAGAATTTAACAACTACTGCAAACCCCACATGAAATTCACATTCGAATCAGAAACCGATAATTACTTACCCTTCTTGGATCTCAAAATAATCAGACAACCAGATGGCAAAATTACAACAGATTATTACCAAAAACCCACCTATTCTGGACGAATCATAAACTACCATTCACATCAGCCTTATCAAATAAAATTCAATACAGCTAAAAACCTTTTCCAAAGAAGACTTGCTCTATCAGATTTCAAATTTCACCCCAAAATAATAAACAACTGTAAAACAATACTTCTCGCTAACGGTTATCCCCTCAAACTTATCAAAAAACTTATATTCCAGACTCTCCAACACATAAATAACAACCAACCATCAAAAATCAATCAACAACAACCAGAAAACTCCACACCAAATCAAACAACTCAGCCTTCCCCACCCACCATAACAAACTTTGCCTCAATAAGATATATAGGCCCTACTTCTGAATTAATAAAGAAAAAACTCAAGACATACAGCCCTACAACAAGAATATCTTTTTACAATCACCCAAACAATAGAAACCGTAAACATTTTTCCAAAATAAAAGACCCTATGAAAAAAGAAGAAATTAGCAACATAGTTTATTCTGCCAACTGCCAAGATTGCAACTCCATTTACATAGGGGAAACCAGAAAGCTGGGTTCAGAAAGAATCAAAGGACACAACAACGACAACAAGAAAGCCTTCACTAGAAACAACCCTAATCCGGAAGAAGACATTTACCCAACTGCATTTGCAAAACACATAGCTATTACGAAACACAAACCCGAAATCAATAACTGGGAAATTTGCTGTATTGAACCGAACTTTGAAAAACGAAAAATTAAAGAAATGGCATACATATTAAAAAACAAAGACAACAACAATATTAATTTTAAAAGAGACGTAAAAGGGCTTTCCACTGCTTACCATAAGCTCATTATGAGTTAATTCCCTCTTCCCCACCCACAATTTTTTTTTTTTTTTTTTTTTTTTTTAATATTATTTGAAAAAAAAAAAAAAAAAAAAAAACCTATTCCTCCACCTTTACTCCATCAAAAACATCGGTTTTAACCATTGACAATTCTTTTCTTTATTCAACATAATATAAATTATACTGTACTCCATACCAAAATTGTAATGATTAGTCTAAGTTAGTTGTTATTCAATATAATATGTCGTACACTGTTTTCCATACCGAATTTATTGAAAAAATTAGTCTAATTGGTTGCATTCAAAACAATTTTCATGTAGGTATTCCTCATTCCATGTTGTATATTAAACTAAGACCAACATCCATACAATTGTACCTATAATAATGTGTTCCATATAAAATAGTATCCATACAACTGCAACGTCATAACTAAATGGGAATCTCCACCCATCAGTGACATATCTCCTCGTGTTTTCTTCTTACAACTTACATTAATAATAAGTTAGATTTGTTGAGTTAAATGCCACCTGAACTCTACACTAAGAAGACTCACTGTAAGTAATTATATTTCAACATTACCATCAAGATAGTATCATGTATGTAGCTAGTAATTATGTAGACACCAACTCATGTTCAACTATCACATTTTTTGTAGATTCTACACATGATTAGGGTCCTGATCCAGGACAGAAACGTCGTGGCAATAAAGAAAAACTACTGAAGACTAGCTTGGTCATTTACTCCACCTCCATATATATATATATATATATAAATCAAAACACGAGTGTGAATCGCAAAAGAGGCCTAATCTCCGTTCAAATTAGAGCTGACCGAAATGCAATCAATGGTTAGTGATTTTGATTTTTTTTTTTAAACTAATTTATTTATTTTTTTCTTTCATATTGGATGGTTGGTGATTTTGTAGACGAGTGATCTATATAGAAAAATAATAAACCATTGTGTAATAATTTGCAGCGTTTTTAAAAACACCTCCAGTAGGGAGCGGTTACATTATGAACTCATAGGCTCTCCATTGAAAGTATATTCTAATTCAATTCATTGCAAACAAATCGTGATAATATTGGAACTCCTGTTATTCAATAAATTTATTGACGATTGTTAACTCACTTTTCTTCGGAATCATTTTGCAAACCCTCGAGTCCAGCAAGTTCGGATATTGCTTCGCTTCGTTCATGCATTCCTCATTTACATTTCGTCGACTGAAATGCCCAAGTCGTGGATAATAAGCTCTTCCATCGGACACAGTTATTGCTACTCTCGTCTGCCTCTCCTCGAACTCATATTCATCCACGTCGTACATCACAGTGAATGTTCTCCTTGCATTGGGTTTAGGTTGAACCTGATAGTATACGTAGACTTCATTGCTCGGCGCAGGCCCTGTACATTTCAACGTAGAAAAACAAGATTTTAAAGTTTTAAAAACTGCAAAATTGAAAACCGAAAATCAAATTCGTTTTATTCGATCTCAATCCTTGACATAAAAGAAAGTCGGTACCTTCCATCACTAATTGAACGAAAAGAAAAATAAAAGATGTAGACGCTCCATAAATATTGAGAGATGCTTTGATAGAGCTCCATTTTCACCATTTTGAAACAATATTAACTAAAGATAATATGATCACTACTACTGATCGTCACTCTCAATTTTAATTAAGAATATTGGTTCTTAATATTAATAAGAATACTGATTAACCAAAACATTAATCAATTCTGGAGCCGTTTAAAAGAATATTTACACCTGCATATTCCATAATTCCATAAATAATTCCATAATTCCATATTCCATAAATATTATTTACTGAGTGTTCCATTATAAAATATCATGATAACTGGAAATCAAATTTGATAGTGTCTGTCACAGCATCTCTGCTTGGAAAGTGAGTAACGTTATGTTTCTTTGTATATTGGTACCTATTCTGTGAGATTATCGTACAGTTGGTCTCATTCTGGGGGTCTCAGTTGGTCGCCGTTCATTCCTCGTTCCGGGTTAGTATTTCACAATAACGAAGGCGCAAAAACTTAAAAAGTTGTACCTACATTTGAAATCTTCAAGAATTTTAGAAATTCATTAGTTTACGGCTCTAGGGAATTGAAAAATTTAAAGATTGCCGCTGGAATCATCAAAATCGAACGATAATTGCCAAATAAATATGGAAAAAACATGGGAAAAACCGTTTATTCAGTAGTTTTTTCCATTTGAAGGGTCCACGGGAAAAACGATGAGCGTCCAGAAAAGCTGATTTTCCAGAAATCGAAAAACAAACTTTCAAGACTGATAGTATCAGTATGTGTACCACTAATTCAATTCCAACTTAAAAATGTCGCGTGAAAATCGTTCCTTATCAAAAATAGTTATTCAAAGTAATACCTTGTAAATTCAGTGAACAAGAAAAATTATATTCTTCAGAAAAAACATTGTATTTAGTGTAAGCATAACAGGATATTTTCTGTATCGGTGTGAAAACGTTTGTTGGAACAGTACCTAGTGGTTTTAATGAATACCAAAAAAGTAAGAATTAGTCACAATAAGAATAAGGTTAAGTGGGGGGAAGAATCACGATGCTGATTTTTGAAATGAGTCAGTCGAAGTCTTCAGGATAATCAAGAAAAACGTCTTCTTGTTGACAATCTTGAACAGCTTGGTGTGTGACCAGGCAATCTTAGCATCTTCGCTTTGTACAAATTGTTTGAGGTGCTGCAAGTCGTTATATTTAGGTTGAGAAATAGGTAGTGGTCCTGCGTAGGAATTTTCAAGTTCCTGTTTATTTTGACGAAATAAACTCTTCACACTCAATTCGAAGAAATAGGGAGTTGTGGGTGCCTTCACTGGTTTCTAAGGACGCAAAACTGAGTGCAACTCGAGAAAACGAACAGCGATCGCATTTTAGTCAGCTAAAATTTGAACGGAGATTAGGCTTCTTTTGCGATTCACACTCGTGTTTCTGATTTATCGAAGGGATTTATTCTCGTAGGGAGCTTACGGTTTGTCCTACAGAGCTTCGGGTGGTCTCAAAAAGTTTTTGAGCAAGGGTTTTTTGAAAATTTCAACCCTTAGAAGTGACTGAAATCAAACAAAAGCTTCGGGGCACAACTAGACCCCAAATGGAGCCCATATACCAAATTTCATCAAAATCGGTCCTTGGGAACTAAAGAAAGTGCCGCGTACGGCGGACAGAGCGTTCATGGACTCTCATCGTTTTACCTAAGGCGCGCAGGACTTTCATCGTTTTTCCCCAGTACACTGTTTCTTTAGACAGTATTTTCAGCGTATTCTCACCGTTCTTTCCCCCTATGAGCTCGTGTATCAATAGTACAACATTTGTAGCATTAGTTACTAATGAACAACAGAATGCAGTGGAAACCTCAACATCGACCAAAAGTGGACTCTCATCGTTTTTCCCGTGGACCCTTCATTTGTCTTTGGCAATTATTGTTCGATTTTGATGATTCCGGCGGCAATATTTCAGTTATTCTATTCCCTAGAGCCGTGCACTAATGAATTTCTAAAATTCTTGAAAATTTCAAATTTAAGTAAGTACAACTTTTTAACTTTTTGCCCCTTCGATTTGGTGAAATACTAAAAACAACCGGCGACCGACTGATACCACCGGGTCTATGGTTTATAAAAACTATTATCTTGAAGGCATGTTTGGCAACTCTGAAATGTGAATCATTCAACTCTTTGAACCTGATATTAACAAAATGAGTTAACTGTTCTTTTTAATTGCGAAAGAGATGTAGATAACAGGAATACTTCCTTTTTTTATCAATTTTGGGAGTACTGTGAGAATTGATTGACAGAATCCTCCACATCGACCTAAAAGGTCTATTGTGGAATGCCTCCAACTTTCATTAGCCTACTGAGGGTCGGTTTATCAGTCACCAAAGTTAACGGAGGTTTATGTATCCCACTGTTAACTTTAACGATGGGATAAGTTATGGATACTATAAAGGTGCTGTTTATCAGTGCTAAATTAACCCACTGGTAACTATTAACTGGCTGGTAAAATTAACTGTGTTAGGCCTGTCTGCATGGAAGAAATACTTCTTCCATGCAATAAAATGTAGCTTCCTCCACATAAAAAATCGTTTTCGCAGTGTGTTTTGCATCAGAAGAAAGACGAAATTAGAAGAGGATGACGCAATGTGCTTTGTTTTTTTGTGTTTTCTTTTCTCGATCTCGGTACCTATTTCCTTCTTGGCACGGCAAAACCTATTGTTTTTTGTTGAAAATTGTCTGGTCATGACAAGATCCCGTCCACCGAGCCACTATGTCCAGAATTTTCAAATTTGCAGACGAAATAGTTTGTACGTTAATAGAGAAGTAAAAAGGTACCCTTTTCGATTTCGAAAATTTTCGGCGTGTGACCATCCTGGCGACTGAATTTTCACATGCGTGCAGTCCATAGCTCCAGGAAACCTGGCTTTTTTGTTTTTTAAATAAAATTCTATCCGAGATTGAAATAATACTTCCTCGGTTGCTGGTATTCTGATAAATTGGGCGGATAGCCTGGCAGTTCACCTGCTTGACAATTTTACAGGCAGAGCTTTTACTAACGCCACAAAAGTCGCCGACAGACACCAACATGGTTTTTTATTCTTTTGTCCAATCAAAATCTCTTCAAAAAATCGCAATCGTCCCACTTCTCCAAATGGTCAATTCGCGATCTATGTTGCCGCCTTTCTTCCTTCCGCCTTCTTCCCCACTGCAGGAATTCGACCATAAACACACATCTTCGTCGCTGCTGTCTGAAAAAGAGCCCCACACATCCATTTTCGATTGTAGCATAATTCACTAACAATCAACAACGCAATTTGCAAAAACGAACGTTCTGGGAAACAAAAACACGAGAAGTGACTCTTTGAGGTTAAAAAGCCTTGCATAAATCGAGTTACCCCCCAGTAACTTTTTATCCGGTCCTCGGACGACCAGTTAACTTTAAACTAAGGATAACGGCTATCTGGGGACCGATAAACGCGTACGATTGAGTTACCCGATGACCGTCGGATAAATCTGCTTTACCGCGGGGTAAAATGTGACTGATAAACCGGCCCTGAGACGGGAATTCTTACTTGGTAAAAACTAGACCCCTTGACAGATGGTTTTGACAAACCATTCGTGATAACTGGAACACAACCCTGATGTTGACTGGCAAATCCCTAGATAGTCTCTCCTCCCAATAGATGGAACACTGTATATTTTGAGGTTTTCTCCACTTTTGAAGGAATGATTTTAGCACAATTGGTAAAATATCCAACCATTTCTGGTTGGATTTTCGTCCGACTGTCATTCCTGGCGTCGCGGACGTCATCAGGACCTTTGGACGTCTTCCAAAGGGAAGATCAAAATTTGTTCTGATGATTTCGCCTCACCGCCCTGGGTTGGGACGAGGAGGGCGATGAGAGCCCCGGCGATGAGCCTTGAACCCACGATCCCCGCAGAGGTCGGTCCAGAGCCCACCGCCAAACAACGACGCCCCAACGACCGTAGCCACACCATCCTACGGTCTCTTGATTTTTGCACCATTTCAGTTTGATGTTCTTCGGGTCTACCCAGTGATCTAAGAAGATCGTAGATAAATTGAATGATGTAAGGCTAAATGTCCCGACTTTAGTTGTGAAATCTGCCACCACGTGGCAGCACCAAAATGAAGAAAATTTCGTTTACTCCTCAGTTGAGAACGGATTGAGATATTTCAGTTCTGCAAACGGATTTCTTTTCAAGATCACCGTAGAATTCCGGGTAATTGGTTAGAAAGTGTGCAAAAATGTTTTGGCCTTATAGCCACTTGCAGAACCTTCATCAGAATACGAATCCGTTTGCGGAATTTTTCTAACTTGATCATTGCCGTCGGATTCTCGTTTTTACGATTTGGAGCGGGTGCGGGGGGGGGGGATCATGGGCTGGGGGGGAGGGCGGCGATCAAACGCCCCGCCGCCCGACCGACCTTCACATTCATGTTTTGCTAGTATGCACCCTTTGATCTCTATTCCTTTTCCTGGCCTCCTAATAGGTAGCTACCATCAACCTTCCCATTTCCAACTTCTCTGTCTTGAGATTGATCGAATTGGGAGAAATTTTCATAAAAAGCAAGACATAGACAAATAACTTATGAGAAAGATTCTACGTTAATTTGATTTAGATAATGGTTTGCACTACTGAATAGTTGGTTCAGAAATTGAGGTAATTTCAGTTCACTGTACATGGACTAGGAAGGTACCTACTTAGTTGTTCAAGTTTCGTTGTACAAAATCTAGTTGCAAAAGTCATCTCACACCGTTCTAGATGCACTAGCAATAGATGGTTTGAGGAGCTAATTCTTGACGTTTGACGTTGATTTCCAAATTTTGTGAACAGCTAATGACGATGAAAAAATAATTAGTAGGTAATTCACTCTGCAATAGTGTTGAAAAAGGTAAAAACACCTGTTCATTATTTACCAAAAATTCAAATATCTTTGAAATAATGTGATACTCTAAAGAATTAGAACTCTAAGTCCGTAGAAAATAAAAATGGATTCGTGTTCACTGGAAGCCCGTGCAGGTGATAGAAAGAAAGGACTCACAAATTTCAAGGAGAAACTTATATTAACAAGAATTACACTTTACAAGTTGAAACTCAAGACTGTCTTAATTCTATGCTACAACATACTATTATAGACATCAAGACGTAGAGGGGGTACATTATGTGGTGGGGTGGAATGATAATTTCGGGAAAGGTCGATGTGGCAGTTGAGCTATCGGTTTGACCTCCTGGGGCCCGACGGCTTTACAATAAGGGAGGATAAGATAGTATGTGATTCCCTAGGAAACTAGGTTTTGAGCTTCAGTTTGATGACAAATACGTCAAGATAAAGATACCAACCCATTCGTACAGAATTGAGCTGGAACCAATGACCGCGACTTTGTTTGTAAAAGCAGATATAGACAAGGCTGACATACTTTTCGTATTGAGTCATCGATATGAAAATACCGTCTGGAAAAATCCTGAAGTTGATCAGGCTTGTAGGAAATTATTCAGAAAGGCTTTCCATTGGAAACAATTAATTATTAATAAATCCCAAGTTTATCACAATAATATCAAAATAAATCTAAATAGGTAATTGAAACTAAAATCCCCCGTGTCTGAATTTTTATTCTCGAATTCTCTCTTCTAAGAGTTAAATTATCAATTTTCTCTGTTTTTTAATGTCATTTTTGATTTCATGTAATTATAACGCAAATTACAAACATGACTGTCCCAAAATTACCGTTAGTGCACTGTAATAAATACCCTAGAACTAGGGATAGTGCTGTGGTCTTACAAGGTAATTGGTAAGGTACATATAGATGGCAACCTTACGTGTTTACCTTTTCGGATTACTCAAAAAGTTCGAGAAGAGTTCAAGGTCGCACATCTTCTCATTCGCTAGCAATCCCGGGTACATCGGGCACTGTTGACGTTCGAATACTATAGGTAGTAGTACTTGGGCACGGCGTAGGTGATTTTACCCTTCAATATTCCGTGATTGTGCAGCGATCACTACATCGTTTTTTAGGACGTCCCACAGTAAGAATTGGGCGTCCATATGCGATTAATCTGGAGTAAAAGATTACACAATCAACGGAAAAAATCTGCGAAGTGCTTCTATCAGTTCCGGTGTCATGATTTTCATAGGGGACTATCCACATGCCAATGTGAACAATCCTGACAAATTTCGTCTAATTCGTATGATATATGTAGAAATTATGGCTGTTTCATTTAATGTTTGCGCATGCGCAGATGCTATTGTCAATTTGGAGGCCGTGATTTTAGTAGACCATCTACACCCCAATCTCCATAATCCCTGAAAATGTCATCGAAATCAGATGGGGAATGAATAAGTTATGACTGTTACAAGGAATTCAAATTTTCGCTGGCGCAGTCACTACTATTAGTGCGGGAGTGATGATTTTCATGTAAGCTTTTGGGACCAAAGCCTAGTGTATTGGGGAAGCAGGGGGTTCTTACGATCCCTCCGCTGTCACCAATTTGTAAGCCTTTGGGTGCGTGTCGCTGATGTTCCTGCTTCTTATAATTAAGGATTTACGTTAAGATACTGGTATCGGGAACTTAGGTTACGGTAGGCAAATCTGTACCTGTTTTTCTGGTAGCGATACTCCCCGAGCGGCTTGGGAGATGAGGCAATGACGATACAGCTGCGTACCTTTGTAAAATATGTTTCACTATGAACCTGAAGGGTTCTTACTGGTGTCGATACTGTTAATAAAGAATGAACTTGAAATTGAAATGGCTACTGTTGTTTTACTGACTTGAACCTAGTATCGATACACCTTGAAATATTGTTGCAATACACTCAGAACCAGGTGGATAAGGGTAGTAGAAAGCAAAAGATAAAAGTAAACCAAAATGAGTTGAGTTTAATGAAGCTAAATTGAAAGACGATACACCCGACCCAGTGGTCGGTAGCCAGAAGGGCGATACCACAACAATAATTAGGAACGATGGTATGAGATACTTTAGTTTGATAATTTCAGTCTTAGTTCTTTGAAACAGTTCACTTAGAATACTCTTGACTAGGTTCGATACAGACTCGATACTACTGTCGATACAGTTACTGATATGACTTTTAGACTTATGTTCCTGAGTTCACTTCACTTATCTACCTAATTGGCCAATTAAGAGTAGATATTAGTCAATACACTCACGTGAGGGTTACCGAGGCGAGCCGACACACTGAGAGGCGATGAGAGTTCTTGGGGAGAGTAGCCGGGAATGGACTGGAGTTCCACTTGTAGAGTACCTCTCGATACAGGCAGTTCCAGGGGAGGCAGGACGAGACCAGGGGGCACTGCGATCATCCACACAGTCAGGCAGAGTTCTGGTTGGAGGCAGGAGGGCGAGATTTTACCGCGATACCACTATGGGGACGTATCGCGATACGGGAGAGAGCTTCACGGACGGGGGTATTACGCTTCAAAGACTGCTGGCAAGGCTAGAGGGGGACTGAAGAGTTGAAGTGATGACTGGTACCTTTTACTGCTCTGGTCAGGGGCGCCAACCTGACAAGGCAATAAGTTGGTCCTTCTTCTGATATTCGGTGGAAGTGGTCCATTCTACCTCCATGTTCGTGAAGATTGTTGTTTTTGTGCTCTTAAGATGGAATTCAGAGCACTTTGAAAGGGGGAGGCCACGCCCATTTTCGGCCTTTTGTTCTTCTTCTGTCCCAGAGGGAATTCAGGACTTACTTAACAGGCTGGGCCTGTTAGGGGGAACAGTGAGTCGCTGAGCGGCGGCTCACATTCATATAGGGGACCATCTGCACGCCAACCCGCACAATTCCGAAAATTTCATCGAAATTGGACAAACTTCTTATAGTTAACTTCTTATAGTTCTGCCCGATACAAGGATTTCACAACAGATTCAAAGACAGACACGGAACCAAAATTGTTCAGGAAGTTGTAGTTGTAGAACGCGAGTGGAAATTTTGATTTTGGAGATATTTTTTTCTTCAACCTTGAAAAGTTAGAACAATACTTCCGCTACTATTGTTTTCACTTTTCAACGTTTAAAAAAATACCTCCTTTGGTTTGGATTCCCACTCGAGTTTTATGTTTTAGACCTTCCAGAACAATTTTGGTTCTGTGTCTGCCTGTCTGTCATGAAATCCTTGTAACACCCGAAACTATACGAAGTTAATGTCCAATTTCGATGAAAATTGTTGAGGGGTATTATGCGGGTTGACGTGTAGACGATCCCCTATGAAAATCATCGCCCCAGTATCGATCAATAATATGTATAACATGCTACCATAATTATGATACCTAACCATTATCAGAATCTTCCTCCTAAGTTATTTGTCTATGTCTTGCTTTTTATGAAAATTTCGCCCAATTCGATCAATCTCAAGACAGAGAAGTTGGAAATGGGAAGGTTGATGGTAGCTACCTATTAGGAGGCCAGGAAAAGGAATAGAGACCAAAGGGTGCATACTAGCAAAACATGAATGTTAAGGTCGGGAGGGTGGCGGGGCGTTTGATCACCGCCCTCCCCCCCAGCCCATGATCGCCCCCCTCGCACCCGCTCCAAATCGTAAAAACGAGAATCCGACGGCTATGATCAAGTTAGAAAAATTCCGCAAACGGATTCGTATTCTGATGAAGGTTCTGCAAGTGGTTATAAGGCCACTTTTTGAAAATGTTCAAAATTTGAACAAATTTTTGCTGGAACTGTGTACAAAAATTTTTTGCACACTTTCTGAACCAATTACCAGGAATTCTACGGTGATCTTGAAAAGAAATCCGTTTGCAGAACTAAAATATCTCGATCCGTTCTCAACTGAGGAGTAAACGAAATTTGGCCCTGATGGTGCTGCCATCTCTTATTTCAGAATCAAGCTAAAACATCGTGAAATTTAGCCTTAAGCAAGATATTACCGAGAATCAAGCTTAGGACGAGTCAGGTTAAGACGGTGACAACTCGCGTTGTCACATAGTAATAAGTGGTACACTTACCCTACGTACTTAACCCATTAAATCCCGGTAACTCCATAAAAAGTCATGTATCAGTCAATATCAAGTCAGTATCACACCTTATTCAAAACTTTGGATTTCAGAGGGAACAGTCCTGTTTGAAGTACCTATCAAAGTGGTAACTGATAACTGCGTATTTTTCTCTTGTATCACACTTACTTACTTTTTCTTTCTCGTGTTACTTTCCAGCTTGTGTCTTTGGTCAATCAACAGGTCAGTAAATGAATATTAGGCTGAATTCCTATGAAGTCATAGGCAGTAAACATTGCAAGGTTTTGAATAACCATAATCACCCACATAGGCCGATGAACTCTTAAGAATTTATTTCGTTAAAAAAATACAAAAACTACCTACTTTTTTCTATTTTAATTGCAAAGAAATAACCTCGTAAGAAGAAAACATACCCTTAATAATTACTACCTAATAACCTATAACCACCTATAATTAACACCTTTTAATTTGTAGTTCCCTGTATCGCGGACCGGTGGTTGAGTGTGCGTTTCGAACTCGGCATTAATTAAATTTAAGTTAAATATTGATTTTGTGTACGCGGATGTCCATCTGTGTACTATTTGAAATTGGTAAGCAATTGGCGGATTAATAAATTGTTATAATAATTATAATAAGTACAATAATTATATAATATTATAATAATTATAAGTAATTTTTACTTTGTACTAACATTTCTTCGAGTAATGATGATCTCGCCAGTCAATACGGCACTTTGTTCCTGTGAAATGAGTAGGGCATTTACAGTAGTAGCCACCTATTGTCGATATACATTGTCCCCTCAAGCAAGGAGAAGAAGCGCAGTGATCAACCAAAGTGTAACAATCATCTTTGTAATAACCGTCACTAACGACTTTGCACTCTTTACACGGTCTCAATGAGGATTTCATTTCTGGAAAATTTATGCACATTCCACCATAGCTACATGGACACTCCTTAGTTTTGAACTTTACACTAAATGAGAAATTAATGAACAAAGTCAGTATGAACAACTCTATCAGGAACTTCATTGTCCTAGTTCTCCCGAACAGATGAAAAATTCAGCCGCACGTAAGGTTTGAAGACACAAATTTTTTGGTTCACGAGGAATCATAATCAAAGAAATTCTTTGAAGAGTACGGAAAACTCACTCCCTACAGCCACAGATTGACGACAAACGGAGACGAAAAATGACAAAGATCAGATCAGACGAAATTACACGAAAATTGACGCAAACCATGGGAACCAAAACATCTGCTGTGGAGAAGGAAGATTTCCTCCATCCATTCTAGATAATCGAGTTATTTTGTGTGGTTGATCGATTTTGGATTACTTAAGTAGGTAACAGTTACCTATAACTATAACAGTAACTGTTATTAGTATTAGGATCTTTCATATAAATATACCTTTATTATAAAATGAATTAGGTATGATATTCTACATATTTGTGCGGTAAGTCGTTGAACATAATTTAACTTTATGAATTATTTAGTTTGCCTACCAACCTTCAACAGTCCAGTTGACAGAGCCCCGTCTTCATCCTATGAGTTATTTTGCTCGGTGGTGGAGAAGCCATTTCCGGCGCTAAGTTGGCTACAGCCCCACATCCATGGATGCTAATACCAAGAATGGGGGGAGTACTTGCAGGTAAGTACTAAAAATGTTGATGGGTAGCTGTAGCTGATAGAGGGTTGAATTCCCAGTATTCAATAATGAACTTTGATATTGTACGAAGGAAAACAAATTTATACCCCCTCGCCAAAAAAAAAAAAAAACCAGTAATATCCACAAAAACCCTTAAAAAACGTTTCTGGCTTGTATTTTGAAAATTGGGCCTCTTAGGGTTGTCCAAAATGTTTGGCTGACGAACTCGTCTCTTTGTTTGTTATTATGAACATTTTGCCAAAACGACGTACGGCGGATGGACGAATTTTTTAAAATTCGATTTTCGAATTCAACATACTTTGAAGCATAAACCATAAATTTTAAGGAGGGGTTAACTTTTTTTCTTGTTCGATTCCTAAGTTTCATTATCGAAAATAATAAACCAAAACTTGAAATTTTGCGAAACAATTAAGAGTCTACTCAAGTGCGAGTGTGAATCGCAAATGACTGTTCACCGAGGAAAACTGGCCTAATATCCGTTCAAATGTTAGCTGATCAACTGCAATCGTTGTTAGTTTCTTGTTCCTTCGAGTTTTGCATCCTTACTAAACAAGAACCAAATTCCGTAATGAAGGTACCCACAACTCTCAGATAGCAATGTTATTTCTAGCTGGTATATCAGTGGAAAAGCCGCGTTTTATGTAGACGGGTGATAAATACAGTGAAGTAATAAACCATTGTGTAATAATGTCGCCTTATTTCCATTCGAAAGTTTGTTTTTGACCTCAACATCCCAAAATACGACATGTCACCAAGCCAAATTTGGTAATAAATATTTTGCTTATTAATTGAAAACGATCACTACAGATTTTCATTAATTCACTGAGATTCTCATTATTTATAGATCGCAATATCGGTAACTGGTGGGAATAGATTATAATTAAAAAAGATCCTTAATTTCATGGTTCAATGTGGGGACTTTCCTGTTATCCCCCCCCCCCCCCACCCCCACAGTCTGTCTTCAACACGGCCGCCCGTTGTTGCTAGGCATTCCTTCTTACTTACATTACATGTTTACGTCGAATTCGTCACAATTTCAAGCTGTGGGAAGAAAATATCGAATACATCACTATTATATCCATATATCGCATACATATAACGAATTACCGGTCGAATATACAGGTCGGCACATCCATTGTGACTGAACAAACATACTGTTTAGTAATGCATGCATTCCAGGGGACGTCCCATTGGATAAGCATTAGATCAGTTTAACCAGTTGTTAAGCGATAAGACTGTTTCTCTCGATGTAATTTATTTATTACTTTAGGGAAAAAATAGTGACCCCCCCCCCCCCTCACCCACCATTATGAACCATAACACTTCTAGCGGCATGATAGCCTCGAATCTGAAGAGCATTCTAGAATCCAAGATCCACGACACCCAACATTCGAATTCGAGTTCACCCCCCCCCCCCCACCTCAAATGGTGCCAGTCTAGCACCAGAGCGGAAATACGTCGTAACATTGAACTTTCATCTATTAGGTTTAGTAGGCAGTCCGTTGAATGTCACATCCGTATTCAAGGTGAAACACCAAAAAACCCAAGAAATATGAGGTTTATGGTGCCCTGGCACCATGGTGGCACCATTTTTATTTCCATGGTGGTACAGAAAGTAATTCATGCATATCCTAAGGTATAATGAGAATTTTTCCTCAATTTCAAAGCTTGGGTACAATTAGTAAGCAGTAAAGGAACCGAAATATTGAAAAATTGGATAGGTAATTTGTGAATATTATCCCCCCAACTATCCCCTCAGCTTGCAAATTTTGGTACTCTGGTGAAATCATGTACAACTCGGAAGTTATTTTAGTCAAACAAAAAAAGAAACACACAAATCGGTTGGAAATTGAGGCCTGGGCAGAGTTTATAAGATTGTGCCCGCAAACGTACGTTTTTTAAGAATTAACCCCTCTTTGCCCCCCTTAAAAGGCAAAATTCGAAATTCCGGTGCCGTAGTGCAAAACTAGATAGTATTCCGCGTCGAACAAAAGAAGACCCACGAAAATCGGTTGAGAACTAAGGCCTGTGCAGACGACACAAGATTATGCCCAAATACGCACGTTTTTCGAGCATTAACCCCCCCCCCCCTTTCCACCCTTAAAAGGCAAAATTCGAAATTCCGGCGACGTAGTGCACAACTAGATAGTTTTCCGCGACGAACAAAAAAAGAACCAGGAAAATCGGTTGAGAACTAAGGCCTGGGCAGAGTAACAAGATTTTGTTATACACACACACACACACCTATACACACACACACACACACACACACACACACACACACAGACATACACCTATGGTTTTTTTTTCACGGATTTGGATTCAAAATGGTTTAAAACGGATTACTGTGTGGTTATTTTTTTTTTTCTGTTGAGTGTTGTCCTACTTTACCCCAGATCGATCGCATAAGGACGCTCAAGTCTTACCGTGGGACGTCCTAAAAAACGAATGACCTGGCTATGCAATTTAGGAGTGTTTTTTTCAAAAGGGGACAAATCCACTTTTTGAGAAACTTTCTTAAAATTATTTTTTGCATAAGCCCCATCGAACCCTGCAGGCTGTAGCATCTCAAACGGAACTTATATCTGTCCATTTAATTGGCAAAATTTGTGTCAACCAAAAGGTAACGCATCCATTCCCTTAAAAAAAATTCCAATCATATCCAACAAAAAGAAACATAATCCTAAGCCTCACACATTGAATCGAAACTCAGTTTTTTCAAAAGTGCTCATATCCACAACACTAAGAGTGCAATCTTCTTGTAGTACCTATAAGTAGTTTATTGATTGAAACTTCATCCTATAGGTGACGTACGAGATACCTCTCTTTTCGGATACAAGGTTAGTATAACTTTCATCGGAGAAAGCGCACACTGTTTCAATCATAAGGGCATATAATGAAATTTTTTGTTCAAAAAGGCACATATAGAAAATTAAAATGGCGATTTATCCTCAATTTTTGAATGTTAGCCGTTAATATTTTGAGTTATTACACTCTATGCCTGATTGTACAATACTATTCCCAGAAACCCTAAAAAAATATGAAACTGTGCAATTAGTTTTTTTCTCCTCCTTGCCTTTTTTTTTTTTTTTTTTTTGAAAATGGATATGTTCTCTTTTGGTAAAACACTCCCCAATTATTTGCGTTCCCTATCTCCTGACCTTTGCGAAGAGATGTTTGGAGACCAACCGATTCATCGGGAAGGTATGGGACCCAAGCAAGCGCGCAGCAAGAATTCACCGATGTCTCTTTACTCTCTCCAGCTTAGCGTAGGTACATTAATTTACTCGATTATTAAAATGTGAAAAGGAATGATTTCCGGTGCCTAGAAACATCGGGCGGGCGTGAAACAGTCGCGAAACTTGTGAAACAGACTGGGGGGGGGGGGGGGGTGTAACGGAAAAATACCTCAATGAGTTCTAGCAGCAAAGAGTAGATTTAAGTACTATTGAAGGTTCCACCATAAGCAGGTAAGTGAAGCAGAAGTAAGCATAATATTCAAAGAATTGTCATCATTATTAATATTCTAATATCCCGATTTAGCTCACATTTTGAGGGTGGTTTGGGGCTAGGTCTAATACGATTACTTATCGATAATTTGGACAATTTTGAATATTACTGTGAAGTCTCGATTCATGAAAGATAATTCGTCAGTGTAACTGCTTCAATCATTGTCATACCGTATCCTTTGAGTACAGCTCATTCAGTTAGAGTAATCAAATTATCGTCCAGCTCTCTTGGCAGACTTTTCTTCTTTCAAAACCCCCTCAGGGCAAAAACGCGATTTTAAATGCAAATTAATTATGAGTGACTGATGTAGGCGAAGACTCACTCAAAGGTTCGCTAATCGAATGCAATCATTGTTCTTTTATCTGCTTTTTCCTGAAGAGCCCCCATTCCCCGAGGCCTCACTGACCGTCCAAAATGACTCACAAACTCCTACATAATTTCGCCAAATTGTCCTACCAGTTCATCGGGGATCATAATTACACGTTGTGTTTCATCGAAGCAGTTCGTGAATCTAAAATTAGCGTCGAGAAGTGCGAGAGTGCGTTGTGGGATCCAAGTTCACCCAACTCAGGTCCTTCGAGCCGGCTCTGCGGAGGATAGGTAGGTGAAGGTAGGGTGGTTATATAACATTCGGACTTAGCGTCTCCGCAGCTCTCCACCTTTAGGGCTCCCATTCCCGACCCTGACTTCTTACGTAACGGACCTCGCGGACACTTGCTTTTTGGTGTTCGAAAACACTCGAAATACACAAATTTCGAACGATCCCTGTGATTTAGTGCGTGTTCGACGAGCGGGGAGATATTCGCGAGTGTACCAGTGTTTTTTACCAGTCGCCAAATGGCCGTGTCCACCGACGAGTCTGAGCCACTTCTCGTCACTGCCAAAAGCAATGGGTCCAGCAAAACGTCTTACAAATCCGTTTCTGTGAGTATATTCTACTCTTGCACCATAGCACAGTCTTATTAGTTCATCCATTTTAATAACTACAGTACATAACAGGCATACGTATGGCTCTTTTTGATAGGTATCAGGTCACCATGTAGGTACATAATTTGTGCGAAATTATCCAAATTGTAGATATGATTGTGAGATACTCAAATAAAACTGAGCGAAGAGTTACGTAATCTACCGGCACGCTAAATGAAGTTACCCCAAGTCGGTGTTATAGTTAAAGAAAGATGAGATCCTCCACGTGTTTTTACTTCATTCATCATCATTATGATTCTGCCGGCACACTATCCAGAATTATGATCATTTAAAAACCTAAAACATTTCAAAACTCCACACAAAATTCATCTCGTATAAACATTTAGTAACATATCAAGGCAAGCAATCGAGATAGCAAAACGTCCTTAAACGGAAAACATGAATAAGACTGAAAAGGTCATCGCAATTTTTGAAAACTCTCAAGTAGATCAATAAAATATTTTTATAATAATTTCGTGACCATTGCGTAGGTATACCTATAAACCTTTTCTAACTCGTATCAGGTATCTTATCGTATCTTATATTAATAATCAGAACCAGCATTGATTCCTTATCAAATTGTATCTTGATTGATAAAGATTTGTAGATCGCTGTGAAAATTACGTAACAGCTACCCAAACGGTGTGATTAGCTTACCTGTATTCCCATTATTCATAATTATATAAGCACCTTAATCGGATAGGTATGTAGCTACTACCACGGCGAGGGTGCTCCAAAACCCACCACAAATTCTGTGATCCAAAATAGGCTCAGTTTTATCAATTACAGTTGTATGTCAGTCGCAGTAAAAGCACTAGGCTGATATTGGGGAAATTTTTACTACTCCTAACACACTTGAGGACTCAAGTATGTGACTTATGCAAATGACTTGTTTATTTGATTACGTAACTTCTCTGAGCGTGGACACTACGATACACTGCGACTTGTTGACTCCGGTTGTGCATTTAGACTGCGAACCAACATTCCCCGTTAAAAATCATTTTCAACAGAAATTCAACCATTTTCAAATCAAATTTAATATTTATATTGATTTAAGAAGGTTAAATTCATTTGAATTCATAATAATAACGTTTTTAGTTGATTTTTTTCAATATTGAACCTTTGGAATTGTGCAAGGAGAAAAATGTTCCCCCTCAAAATCTGATGGTTTACGTTTCAAAGTACCTGCCAAGTGAGTGTGGCACATAGCTTCCTCGTATCCATAACCCAATTATATAGATGATCCGATGCAAAGTAGTTAATCTCAAAACACCAATCTCTAAGTACCTTTCACTACTCTGATAGGGGACCATCTATACGCTAATCTGGACAATCCTAGAAAATTTCATCAAATTCGGATGAAAAATGTAAATTTTATGGCTGTTACAAGGATTTTACGTATGCGCATGCGCAGAGGCTTCTGTAAATTTTAAAGCCTTAATTTTCATTGGGGACCATCTACAACCTAATCCGCGTAATCCCTAAAAATGTCATCGAAATCGGGTAGAAAATGTGGAAGTTATGGCTGTTACAATGAATTCACGTTTGCGCATGCGCAGCGGCTACTATCAGTCCGAGGGTGATGATCTTCATTGAGGAACATCTACAACCTAATCCGCATAATCCCTGAAAATTTCATCAAAATCAGATAGAAAATGTGGAAGTTATGGCCGTTACAAGAAAATCCACGTTTGCGCATGCGCGGTGGCTACTATTAGTCCAAAGGTGATGATTTTCATAGGGGACCACCTAAATACTAATTTGTAACATTCCAAAACATTTCAATGAAATCGGATGGAAAATGTAGAAGTTATGGCCGTTACAAGGAATTCACGTTTGCGCATGCGCAGTCGCTTATATCAGTCCGAGGATAATGATTTTCATAAGGGACCGTCTACACACCAACCCGCACGATCCCTGAAAATTTCATAGAAATCGGACAATAACTTCGTATAGTTATGCGCGTTACAAGAAATTCATGACAGACACACAGACAGACAGACACGGAACCAAAATTGTTCAGAAAGGTCTAAAACGCAAAACGCGAGTGAAAATTTTGATTTTGGAGAACTTTTTTCGTCCTTGAAAAGTGAAAACAAAATCTTCCGCTACCTTGGAAGACTCGGAAGCAAAATGTCCGTCGTCGAAACGACCTGATTGCTTCAAAGCTTTCAATGTCGAGGTATTGTTTTTTCATTATTTTAAAATAGCGACGTTTTTTAAGAATTTTAGGCTACTACAACTAAACCGTAGTGTAATAATTTGCATCGTTTTCTGCGGATAACATTGAATTTGATTTGGAGAACCTGACTATTGGTATAAGAACTGCATTATAACTTGCGGAATCGTATCTAGTTCGAGTAGTTGCAAAAAACGAAAAGGATGTTAATTATTTGAGTGATATAAAGTGCTTTAGGTCCAAGGAGAAACCACCTACCTATCTAGTCTAATTTCAAGCTGCACTTGAATATGTCACGTCAATCTCTTATCAAGTTTGCCTCGCAAGAACGACGCGAAAAATGACTTCACCTACAGTAACACCTACAGGACCCCTACAGTAACTATTATGTTCATGATATTTCCAATAAATACCTGGATAGGTACAAACTAAAATTGAAAAATATATTCAAGGTTAGAATTATGTTGGAAAATTTTCACCGAGTTTGTGTATACATAATATCAAAATAACATAATCGGGGAAGCTCATGGTCACAACCTGGTGTCTTCCAACCTACTTTTTCAGCTTCTTCCTTTTACAATGAGTAACTTCTTTTTAGCATAGTAATTACTTCGTTTCGTTTACAATTTTCGAAAATGCTGGACACATCAGTATTAATTATATGCCAGTTGAACACTTTTTGTTTTTAACCGGGTCGAATCGTAGATGAAATTTAACGAAATATCAACTAATTACAGATAATTAAAGGGGACATTCATATTATGATAACGAAATAATCACATTAGAAGACTTATTCATACACAAACTTGTTGGACTATTATTCACATCCTAAATTTCAACTGTATTTAATTTCACATTATCAGTACTCAAGGAAGATGAAAGATCCTAGAAAAATATAACTAATCCACCTATACCTACCTGATGGATTATTTGTGAATAATATAAATGACGACTTTGTTTTGCCTAGTTTGGAGTGAGCTACGTTGTTATGCAAAATTTATGTGGGACCAGATCCAGTTTTTTTTAGCGGTCGTATAGGAAACCAGTTGTTCACCAGATCCTCGGTATTCGACGGTTTTCAATATTTTTCGAACTTGGGGAGGCGACTTTTAAGACCTGCCTAGTGGAATTCGTTTCATGCGCTTATCTACTACCAAAACACTTATGTGCTTAGATTAATTAGGAAAACAATAGAAACCAAAGTTGATTTAAGTTTATTAGTTGCAATAATGAACCTTTGGAAACGAGCAAGAAAAAAAGTTAACCCTCTTCCAAAACTTGATGGTTTACGTTTGAAGTACGTTGAATCCGAAATTCGAATGAAAATTTTCCGTCCGTACCTTGTTCACCGTACGCGGCACTTTCCTCAATTACCATGAACCGATTTTGATGAAATTTGGGTATCTATTCAAATTGTTGGAACCATTTATTCTATGAGGGTACTGCAATGCACCAAGAGATTGAATTTTTGAAATTGCGTGGGGTCATCTATAGAATCGGGAAATGGGTACGAGGAAGCTTGGCTGACGTTTTTTCTTCAGGTCAATTTTTATTGAAAACTGACGAAAAGAAAAGAACGGTTGCCAAGTGGGTGTGGCACATAGCTTCCTCCTATCCATAACGCGATTGTATAGATGATCCGATGAATAGTAGCTAATCTCAAAACATCAATCTCTCAGTACCTCGCACAACCTTAGGGTACATTACTATTTCGATCGGGTCGCATCCGACCCCAAAACAGAAGGCCTCCCAGGGGAAAACTGACAAAGGAATCAAAAGTTAACTTATTCAGGGGTTACGGCTGCAGTGACACCGTTTGCAAGGGGTACCTACTAAACCTCGAGGGATTTCAAGAATGTAGGGAGGTGAGGGCTCAAAACTAATCCCCTTGAGGCTGGTTCCGACCAGCACCGAAGTACTGGAAAATCAAATAAGCACTTTCGTTACTTCTGTGACGAATCCTTCGAATTTCTGACGGATGTATTTACCAGAGCTAAGCTAAAATGATTCCCTATCCAATGAGAATGAAGTAAAAGAGTACCTTCTTTTCTACAGTCGATAACCTGATCAGCCATCTTACTATCCTAATGCAGAAAACCTCTACATAATCATCATAAAATGTAGCGCAGTGAGAAAACATCAGTCTCATCACGGATTCTGTAAATTTAAAACCGGTCTATCAACTCTTCAATTCATTCTCTAACCTATTACTTCGAGAGTGCAACGATAGTTCTCGTATTTTTTTTTTTACCTTCATGTCTTCATCATGTTTTTGTTTTCGCCTGAGTTTTTTGGTTTAAGTACCTACCACTTGAATGACCCTAAAGAATTCCTAAACTCTTGAATCGTACTTATATAATATTGCTTCCGAGTCTACCAAGGTAGCGGAAGCTTTGTTTTCACTTTTCAAGGACGAAAAAAAAAGTTCTCCAAAATCAAAATTTCCACTCGCGTTTTGCGTTTTAGACCTTTCTGAACAATTTTGGTTCCGTGTCTGTCTGTGTGTCTGTCTGTCTGTCATGAATTCCTTGTAACGCGCAAAACTATACGAAGTTATTGTCCGATTTCTATGAAATTTTCAGGGATTGTGCGGGTTGGTGTGTAGACGGTCCCCTATGAAAATCATCATCCCCGGACTGATAGAAGCGACTGCGCATGCGCAAACGTGAATTCCTTGTAACGGCCATAACTTCTACATTTTCCATCCGATTTCAATGAAATTTTCAGGGATGTTACAAACTAGTATTTAGATGGTCCCCTATGAAAATCATCACCTTCGAACTAATAGTAGCCACTGCGCATGCGCAAACGTGAATTTCCTTGTAACGGCCATAACTTCCACATTTTCCACCCGATTCCGATGAAATTTTCAGGGATAATGTGGAAATCATCATCCCCGGACTGATAGAAGCGACTGCGCATGCGCAAACGTGAATTACTTGTAGCAGCCGTAACTTCAACTGTCCCCCAGGGGTCGCGGGTTCGAATCCCAGCTGAGGCTAAGTATTTTTTTGATCCAATCACATACATCTACTCACTTAATTTTGACATTTTCATGTCTTTCATATGGCACATAAAAAAAAAAATCGTCACGAAATTTGATGCGACGAAATTTGATGCGACGAAATTTGTCCCAAGTCGCCACAATGATGATTATGACCATCAGAAGTGAAGTTGTTAGGTACTTTACAGGTAGGTACTTTACAGTTAGGTAGGTACTTTACAGTTTGATATTACCAGATCAGCTGAGTCGAAAATTGAGCTCCCAGATCAGCTGAGCCAAAAATCGAGCTCCCAGATCAGCTGAGTCGAAAATTGAGCTCCCAGATCAGCTGAGCCAAAAATCGAGCTCCCAGATCAGCTGAGTCGAAAATCGAGCTCCCAGATCAGCTGAGTCGAAAATTGAGCTCCCAGATCAGCTGAGTCGAAAATCGAGCTCCCAGATCAGCTGAGTCGAAAATCGAGCTCCCAGATCAGCTGAGTCGAAAATCGAGCTCCCAGATCAGCTGAGTCGAAAATCGAGCTCCCAGATCAGCTGAGTCGAAATTCGAGCTCCCAGATGTCTCGGGAGGGGAGGGGGGGGGGGGGTATGAAAATGTTTCAATGTGTTGCAGACTCGTATGCAAGCGTTTACTCAACACTTTCTCTTCAGTTCTTCGATTTCGATCTTTACTGGTTTTGTGAAATGTTGCCTCCAAGGACTATACTTCACGATGTCAGCGCTTCAAGCGGCCTTGTATGAACTGTTTCCGGTTGACGTCATCCTCCCAGTTTCTGATGCTTTTCACGTACAACCAATCGTTCCTAGGGAAAACTTTTCAATTAAATCTTCCAATTTTCATCCGAATTTGATGAAATTTTCTAGGATTGTCCAGATTAGCGTGTAGATGGTCCCCTATGAGGGTAGTGGAAGGTACTTAGAGATTGGTGTTTTGAGATTAACAACTATGCATCTGATCATCTATATAATCGGGTTATGGATACGAGGAAGCTATGTGCCACACCCACTTGGCAGACGTTTTCCTTCTAAGTTGGTTTTACCACATTTTCAGTTAAAATAATATCGATTGTGATTAATTAGGTAAATCAATTTTATACGTCCGTTTAGATTGATTGCTATCCTTAAAGTAACTCATAATTATTATCACTGGACGAAACTATAGAGACGAATGAAGGTGTTATATAACAGTCCCTCCACAAAGTAAACCGGCTATGCAGATTTCATTTTACTGGTATCTACCTACCAAGTCCAATCGATGAACGAGCGGCCCCGGGACAGACTATATTAAGATTAACAACTCAAGATTTCAAAGTAATCAAATACACCAAATATATATTAATAATAAGTTGTTCGAGAATGATACAATTTTCAGCGTTTATGGGGGACATAAAATATCATACTATCAACTCCAGAAAAATGGTTATTCAAGTTGTAAATATTATTAGTTACCTATCCAAAATAACATTAATCATATATGGCCAAAAACTAATGAAAATGTTACTACAAACTACAATAAATTTGTGAGAATGTGTCAAAAAACATTTTTCACGGAAGTCCACCTTGGGTTGGCTCAGACCCCGACAACGTTTTCTTTGAAACACATTGATTTCAAAAGGTGGATGTATGTGGAGGACCGATGTTGCTGAACTCTAGAGCACTAATGAGTAGGAAAGTACTCAAAGAGCTGGCAGCGTGGGGCAAGAAGGCAATTAGGGAAGAAAATAATGCGCTGGCGGTCCACTTGGTCGACAAAGAGTAAAACGTCAATTTCTCCCGAACTGTTGACGCGAGCTAAATAGCAAGTTCCCAAAAAAATGAGAACAAATTATTGTTAAAAACCTGGTCTTAAAACCTCCAAATTTGAGTAGGTATTATAGGCAGAAGTGGATTTAGCTGGAACAGCCGAATTCTGTTTTCTATGGACAGGAACCTCATTGTTACCTATTGGTTTCCGAATTTTTACATCCCCGAATTCAATATAATTATGTTATTCCCTATATAGGGACGGCACGATACTCCAAAGTATCGATACTCCGAATTATCGGTGGTATCGTGCCGTCCCTATCCCTATAAGGGAGCTGAATTGATCATCCAAGTAGTAAGACGTTTTTCCAATAATGCCAAAACTGCTGCCAAGTTGGGCTCCCACATAGAATGTCACTAATTTCAGAATTATTTCGCGTAATTTACTCGTATATTTTCGAGCAGTACAACCAATAAGTTTGTTAATTTATCCCTTTTTCGGACATCCCACTGTAATACTTGGGCGTCCTTATGCCATTAATCTGGAGGAAGGAGGAAAGCACTTACGGAGGGAAAAAATATCCTCATAAAAATCCGTTTTGAACCATTCTGAATCCGAATCCGCAGAAAATAACCCGTAGGTGTACGTTTTTCCGTATAAATAATCTTGCGTATAAATAGTAATGGTACTCTACCCATGCCTCAATTTCTCACCAATTCGCGTAATTTTTTTTTATTTTTTTTCGCAGGAATTTTGAAAGTGGAGTTCAAGGGGGAATGTATGTTTTATCGCTTACTAATAGGAATTGTACTAAGTAACCCTTATCCAATGGGATGTACCCTGGAATTCGTGCATTACTAAACAGTATGTTTTAGTGAAGCGGCTTTTACTGATCGGATCATGATGATATCAATGTGCTTTATTACAGGACCCCACTCCAAATTTGAGCAAAATCGAGATTGGAAGAAATTGATGTTGAAGTAGAACCTCATTCGAGCGTGCGCACATGCTAGTTCATGCCCGATGATGATAAAATTCATAGGGGACCGTCTCGAGGCTACCCCACATTTATCCCGACAAATTCATCCAAATCAGGCATAATGTCGATTAGTTACGATGGGGACAAAGATTGATCGCAGATAGGCACGCAAGAAACCAAAGTTGTTGAAAAACTTTTCAGGATTTTGAAGGGCCTTTTTATTTTATCTGCTTCACGTATATACTAACCTTCGGTAATGAAGGAGAAAAGAGTTGCGGCAGTCTGTCAAAAAGGGGACGACGTGTAACTGAGCTGTGGGATCCACGACGATCGGCAAACCGCAAATCGAGGAAGCCGTAGGTCGTAGTCTACTGTTGTAGGGAGTTCTTCTGACCAGAGATCTCGAACCACACCTCAGTGTCGTGTTACCATTAATGATGCGGACCCCTGAAAGCCATCGACTTTCTATGCATCATAGCACTACGGAAAATGCATTTATCAATTATGGCGAGAAAGAAGAGGGGTGCCTGCATGTGAGCAATAGGTTATTGTCACATGATGTAAATAAAGTACATAAGCATTAGGCAAAGTAAACATAAAATAAGTAGGTACGCATAAACTAACGACCCTACAAGCGGTGTCATGTCGGCATTTTCCATTGTTCTTCAATACGAGACGGACAAAATATCCACTATCAAATCGTAATAATCTGATCGACAGCAGGCATATCAGATATCGGAATGGGAAATAGGTTACCTCACGTTTTGTATCTTCCGACTTCCTCCTTCCGAACATGAATTTTGAAATTCTTGAGATGTAGCGCATAAGTAGGTACCAACTTATTTTACGAGTTGAACCTCAAAATAATCACGCAAATTGGTTCAAAACAGAATTTCTTACGAATTTGTAGTCCGATTTAGATGAAAGTTTCAGGGATTGTGCGGGTTGACGTGTAGGCCTCATGAAAATCATCACCCTCGGGCTGATAGTAGCGTATGCGCGAACGCGGATTCCTTTGGCAGCTATAACTTCCAAGTTTTTCAATCGATTTCGATGAAATATCCAGGTATCGTATGATTCAAACAATCGTTGTATCTCTCAAGTAAACCAACGAATTCCGATGATTTCAACGTTCATTCTCGACTTTTAACATGTTTAATGTTTTAGGGCTGGGGGTCATTCTGTGAATTCCGACACGCAAATCTGCAACGCTTTTTTTCTTAGTTACCACGGACCGATTTCTTAGTTACCACGTTATATCGGCTCCATTTGGGGTCTAGTTGTACCAAGATGGTCACTGATCAGCTGAGTGAGCTCCAAGGCCATTTTCTCTCCTGTTGAACGCAGGAAGCTGAAATTTGAGAAGCAGGGTCAATGGAGAATGCTGAAGGCGCCTGAGTGGTCACTGATCAGCTGAGTGATCGGCAATCTAATGTCTCCCTTGCGAGGGAAAAACATTAAACATGATTTAATGTTTTTCCCTCGCAAGGGAGAAATTGAACATTTCTAACTAGTTGTTCAAGAAGCTCAGTTTTGGTTTCAACGTACACCTACTTTGAAACGTATAATCCATGAAATTTTGAAGACCGGTTTTTTTTGGTTTATTTCAAACAATCGAAGGTGAAAACAGGCCTTTGAAGTGGTTGTTTCTCTCGAGTAAACCAACGAATTCCGATGATTTCAACGTTCATTCTCCACTTTTTCAAACTATCGAAGGTGAAAACAAGCTTTTGAAGTGGTCGTTTCTCTCGAGTAAACCAACAAGTTTGTCATGAAATCTTTGTAACGGGCAAAACTATTCGAAGTTAATCTTCGATTTCGGTCAAATATTTGGGAATTGAGCGAATTGGGTTGCAGATGGTCCCCTATGAAAATAGTCACTCTTTGACTGAGAGCCACTCTCACTGTTTCCGCCCTATTTCTATGATTTCTTAGGGATTATGCGGATTGGAGTGTGGAGGGAATTTTTTTTCGGGGAATCGCTGCACACCCTGAATAATCGTGCTTTGTACTGACTTAGGATTTTGGGACACCTAAGCTAGAGAAATGTGCAAAAACTTCAATAAAAGAAAGCAACAAACAAAAATAATTTGCGAAAAACAAAGAAAACTACAGCAGTTTAGGAATTTCTGATAAACATTTCAAGAATCAGTGTATACACGTAAATTTTGCCTAAAAGGTAAACTGAAGCGTTTCAATTTTTATCAGAGAGTATTAGACCTTTCGACCTCTAGAAATAATACATATCTACTTACCTACATAATATTTGTCAAGTAGAGAAGAAATCATGCGATGGAATTTCTGCGTCAAGCAAATTTATTCGGTCAAAAAAGAAAATCTGATACCTACTCCTGTCATTTTGAAGGAGTTCCTGTGTGGCTGAAGTGGAATAAAAATGGAATTCGCCAGTTCATAAAGTCCGTTGCGACAATGGCGGTGAGTTTTGAAATCGAAATTTGCAAAATTGGGCAAAATCCAGTGGAATGTCCTCCTACCCGCACAGGACTTTGTCCTATGGGTATGAGGTACATTCCAATAACACAGTATAAGCGATTATTCTGCAGTTAGAGAATAATATTCTTACAATTGATTTTATATTTTATGCTAACACTTTGTAATTATACTTTTTGAGGAATAAATAACACTAGATTACAAAATTTAGGGGTGGTCTGGCTGCCTCGTTCTTTCACCACTTTTCTTATGGTATTTGGTGCGCTGAATCCGAATATGACGTCAGTTTTTTTTTGTTTACGTCGGATTTCCAAGATATAGCTAGTTTTCAGTTTTTAAGTACATATTCGAATTCTACATGAAATTTCCTATAAGTCTGAGTACTTTTTGAGGAGATTGGAGCAAGATGAGTTTTCACTAAAAAATGAAGAAAAGTGAGAACTAGAAAAATCTTAAAACTAGCTATATCTTGAAAATCCGACGTAAACAAAAAAAAACTGACGTCAGATTCGGATTCAGCGCACCAAATACCATAAGAAAAATGGTGAAAGAACGAGGCAGCCAGACTACCCCTAAATTTTGTAATCCAGTGTAATTCATTCATTCATGTTTGAATCTTGGCATTTTAGGATGCCTGATCTTATCTCATCTTTTAAGTCCTCGAGATAAGTGATAAGCTGTTTTGATCCTTTCGCCTGTGTCCTCTATTTTAAACCTCTACTTGAAACTGAAACTACTTGATTACATAATATGTAATATGTATATGTATGTTATGATAATATTATTATCATATCAATTATTGGCCCGCTTCATCTATCCCAATAGTAAGGGTCTTTACGGCTTGCTCAATTTGTTATCACACCATGGTTGAAACTTGATTTTTTTGTTCTTCAGGAAGATGGATCCGTCTCGATACAGATGGACTCCCGGTTTATCCAGAAAGGGCTCAAGAACGGAGACTCCGACGCCGTCAAATACTACGGAACTGGCGGCGGCTACGGGGGTGGACCTGATCCCGAAGGTCTTCCTCCGGGCATTCAAGCCCCCGAGAAGATCACTTACACCTGGAGAGACATCAACGTCTACGCTGAAGACAAAGTCGGGTGCTCGGGATACATCAAGAAGGTTTTGTGCCCTAAAAAGACGATATACAACACACCCCCCAAACACATTCTCAAAGGAGGTGAGTTCGTACCAACTGTACATAACCACCCTTACACACTCACTCGTACACCCAAGAATACTTGTTGAATTTCATGAATTCATCTTGTGAGCCCTGATTATTAGTCGGGAAAAAGACTATGACAACTCGAAGAACGACGTTTTTCAGGACAGTTTTCATAATCAATTCCAATGTATCAATGCATGATCTCGCTTTGAATTACTACCTTTTAGGTATAAAATGACCAACAGGAATATTCATTGTGTTCACATTACACTTTCCCTTTGATTATTCCAATTTTTTTAAAACCCCGTTTCAATCGTCTCCTCCACTAATATTGAAATGGGACAATTTCAGAAAACAAATTTTATTTCCTCAAATTTTTGGGGATTTTAATGGAGAAACAGTGTCATAGGTATATTGAAATAAAATGGCATTGTTGGAAAGAATGAAAATTTGTAACTTACCGTTTCATGATGGCATTGTTATCTCAAGTTGATGTAGTCTTGCAAAAAAAAAAAAAAAAAAAAAAAAAAAAAGATTATTAAAGCGAACAGTTGAGAGGTGAAATTTTGGCTTGTAACAATTTTTTGGTGACAGCTGAAAGACAACTGACATGAGCTTAGTCGTCAAATTGTCAACCCTCCACCTTGCATGGTCGAGGATAAAAGGGTTTTGTATTGTATGGGTTGATGCTACAATTCTGAATCGAATATCTAACGAATTAAAGAGGACAAAATTGAGAAAAGCGGGAATCGGACCAACTCTGTGGTTCCTATGTCCTCTCAAAAAGTAGAGAGTTTTTGTTTATAATTTTCAATGATAAACCTTTGGAATCGACTAAGGAAAAAAAATTATCCCCCCCCCACCGCACTTAAAATGTATTTTGTTGGTCTTCTTTCAAGGTAAGTAGAATCCAAAAATGGAATACAAATTCATCCGTCCGTCTGCCGTATGCCCCTCATCCTATGCCACCATAACATTTCTAGCGACATACGAGCCTCGAATTTGAACGGCATTTTAATATAGATTTTTCAATTCCGAATTCAACCCCCCCCCCCCCCAACCACCACCTCTCCACCAAAGGCACACCCTGGTACTACAGAGGTCATAAGTTGTCCCTAACGTTTGACCCTAGTCAATGAGATTGTGGTTCATTATTTTTAATAATGAACCTTTGGAATCAAGGAAGGAGAAAACATTTTAGCATTCAAAATGTGATGGTACAAAGATTCCAAAAATCGAATTCATTTGTGAAATCAATAACTTGATGCTCTTCAAACACTCAAATTTATGTTAATTCTTCTTTTTCAGTAACTGGAATCGCAAAACCTGGTGAACTCCTGGCGCTGATGGGAGCGAGTGGAGCTGGAAAAACGACTCTTCTGAACGCCCTCACGTGCAAAACCAGCTCCAAGATGGAGTTGACGGGCCACCGCTCCATCAACGGGGTTCCTGTAGATGAAAACACGTTGACGTCCTTATCAGCTTATGTCCAACAGGAAGATCTCTTCATTGGGACTCTTACTGTCAAAGAGCATCTCATATTCCAGGTGAAAATTTGTTCGTATGATACTAACAAGAATGAAATTAATAAAATTAATTGATACTTAGAGTAACCGTTGATACCTACGGTAACACTACCTATTGTTAAGTCTGAAAAAATAAACCAAAAGGTTTAATTAAAAAATAATTAAAAAAAAATTCTTTTGACGATTTTTTTCTTTTGTTTATAAATATCATTTCTAGATGAAATGAAACCTTTTACAAATCAAATTAAACTTTTTGCAAAATTGAGACAAATGTGAGGCACATTAAACCGTTTGCGAACCAAAAAGTCAGTTTCTGTTAAATAACCATAAATTAAAGTAAATTTTTTTAAACGAAATTATTAATTTCTTGACATGATTTCTCAATATATTCTTGAGGGCGTGTTCTCTAAATTCAGTAACATTTTGGAATTCAGTTAGAATTGGGGAAAAATAAATATAAACACAAACACACATTTTTGGAAATTCCGAATCTGTATTGGAAATGCTCGCCCCTACGAATGTATTAAGGAATCATGCCAATAAATCGATAATTTTGTTTAAAAATAAAGGTATAGTCATTTGATGTAATTTATTCTTACTCAACAGAAACTGACTTTTGGTTCGCTAACGCCAATGTTGTGATCAGCTACCTCTTCGCATTTCTGTCCATTCGCTTCGTTAGGTCAGTGGTAGGAGCCCCGATTCAGAATCAGAATGATAGGAGATCGATCCCCGGTCGAGGGAAGTTAATTTTTGATGATTCAACAATGTGGCGCAGTCGTACTGGACCCGTATGGTCTCCTCAGCATTTCTCAGAGAAACAATAATTCTTTGAGATTAGGTCATCAAAACAACTCCCTCCCAAGACACGAGTCGAGCCACCGCCTATTCGGACGAGCATTGAGGTCAGCAGATCCCCCGCCCCATAAATAAGGAACAATAACAAATACTCCGAAGCCAGTCAAAAATAGCGTGTTCTCACTGGGTTGGAAAACGCCTGCCAAAGCTGCCCCTCACCTCCCTGACTAGGTAACGGAGTACCTAAGATTTCCTAATGGGGAGGGGGGGGAGATGTCATTTGCCTTGCTTGGCACTATAGGCAATGCCACATTTGTCTCAATTTTGCAAAAAGTTTCATTTGATTTGGAAACGCTTCATTTGGTCTGGGAAAGGTTTCATTCCACCGGGAAATACTATACATTGTCGAGGAGTGTTAAGCATCTTCCTAACTGGGTTGACATATTGTACGTCCAGGAGTGTACCTACTGATTTGAAGTTAAGTACATTCACTCGTTTTCCAATGAAAAATTCGCGTTTTGTTGCTCTTAATTTTCAATGAGTTCTACGCATAACAAAGCCATAACCTGGGCTAAATTATTTAAATTATAATACATATATATATATACATATAATTTATATATATTTTCTATAATTTATATAATATGCCCATTATCATTTTTATAAATGATGTATAAACTGTTGATTCCTGTGTGATTTCAGGCGCTAGTTCGAATGGATCGGAGAATACCTTACATCAATAGAATGCAACGAGTAGAAGAAGTAATGGCCGAGGTAATAAATTCTACATTATTTCCTCCTCTACCTCCTTCGTACTACTAGTTATCGATTATTTTTCCTTATACCTGTATTTTTGTTCGTAGCTTACGTTATCAAGATGTCAGAACACAATAATCGGAGTGCCAGGAAAAATGAAGGGAATTTCCGGAGGTGAAATGAAAAGACTGTCCTTCGCATCCGAAGTAATATTTTACGGGTTATATTATCTATTATTTTTACTCAAACATACACTCATCGTACCTAGTAGCTAATATAGGAATTCTAATTATCTCATACGTTTATTCAAAACTCCAGTGAAGTTGAACCAAGAAATTCAGCACAGAAAAAAAAAACAAAAAAAAAAACAATAATCCCCTCAAAATTTGTTGTTTACTATTCAAGGGACGTAGCATTCGATAATCGAATACAAATTCTGTTCAGGTAGATTGGCTCCACTTGGATGTAAACCTGTATAAAGTTGAGTCAGTTTTGACAGAGTTTTGTTTCGTAAGTGTCAAAAAGTTCGTAAAAATCGGTTCCCATTTGAAACACACATAAATATATTTCCTTATATAATTGTATTATTAAGTTCTTTGTTAACAGTTTAACCTAGAGAATAATCTGTACTCTTCTGGTTTCTAGGTCCTCACTAACCCCCCGCTGATGTTTTGCGACGAGCCAACGTCCGGGCTGGACTCATTTATGGCTCAAAACGTCGTAACGGTGCTCAAATCCCTCGCTAGCAAAGGGAAAACGATCATCGTCACTATTCATCAGCCCAGTTCGGAGGTGTACGCCATGTTCGACAAGATATGCCTCATGGCTGAAGGGAAACTAGCCTTCCTGGGAACACCTTCTCAAGCGAACGAGTTCTTTAAAGTGTGAGTAAACAAAGCAAACAGTGTTAGATCAACTGATGGAATGGAATAGGTATGAGGTATTGCGCACACATTGAACTTGATGCACTTTGAGCTACATGGCGCAGTCGGCGCAGCACAGCGCAAATCAGGGAAAATGGCAGAGCATCACAGTCCCCAGCGCAGATTGGATAGCTGTTTATAAAACAAAGTGACCAAGTTAGGTTCTTTGAAGTCTGGCGATTAAACCTTTCGAAATATGTCTGATAATTCGGATTGAACTCCAATTCCAATTCAGATGACGAGCTTTCGTCGTGTTTAGTGTACGAAAAAGACAAACAATGAACTTTTGGAAAAGGGAATAGCAAAAAAAGTGACCTCATGGAGCATTAGTGTTGCCTGATAATCACTTCACTAACCATTTTCGTTCGAATAGACAGGAATTCATGCGAGTTCATCCATTGAATCAACCGTACATAATCTGAGGGCTGCAACGCTCAAAAACCAATTGAAACTGAGGAAACTGCGCGGCATGTGCGACGTTCTCTGTGCTCTTTCCACAAGTGACTCGAACACAACTGACACGGAAGTGCACCTCACCTAAGACACAACCAACGCTGCACAGAGCAGTTTTTGATATCCTTGGTTGGTGGAGGTGACAAAAGTCGCTCGTACCGATCTTCGGAGGTTGCTATTGCTTCCATTGACCTGTTTTACGCGACTGTTTCTCTCTAAATGAGAAGTTTGATTCCAAAAGGTACTAAAGACCATTTCATCGAAATTGAGTTAACACTTTCCCAGGGTTTTAGGGGGGTGATTCTTCACAAAAATGCGATCGTTTTGGAGCAAAAGACAACCTATTCCCTTGAAAAACGAGGGTGAATATTCCGTTTAATTTCAAAAAGTACTATATCCAGTACAATGCCGGTCCCTTATCCGTTTTGTTTCAAAAAGTACTTTATCCACTTCGTTTGATTTCAAAAAGTACTATATCCACTTCGTTTGGTTTCAGAAAGTACTAAACGCCACGTTTTGTTTCAAAAAGTACTATATCCATAAATCTAATATTTCAAATATCGTTCAAAATTATTTTGAACTTTGAACTAATTTACCTTTTTTCCTAAAATATTTATTACAATTTAGAAATATATAAACGAAAATAGCATCATTGGTTCATAGCACGTTTTTCAGGTCGCTATGGTTTTTCGCGTTTTTTTCTCACGCGTGACCAAAATGGATATAATACGTTTTGTAATCAAGCACCTCAAATGTGCGAGTAATTAAAAGCAACGCAATGAAATTTTCCCACCCTCGTTTGCTCCTTTTTATGTTAAGTGGGTTCAATAAATTATCATTTACGAAGTTTCAGTCATGTAATGTGAATCATTTGATACATTTCAGACTTGGTGCTCCTTGTCCCGCCAACCACAATCCAGCTGATTATTTCATACAGCTCTTGGCTGTCGTCCCCACGAGAGAAGAAGCTTGTAGAAATATGATCACGATGGTCTGTGAGTCCTACAAATCATCGACGCATGGCGCTAAAATGCTGCTCCAAGCCGAAAGAAATACCGAAGTACCTACTTTTTATCTTGACTGTTGATGGAATATCATGATTGATTCAACGGAAAATGTACATTAAATTCACCTTTTCTCAAAAACTAGTTTAAATTCAGTAGGGTGAAAGCAGTAAATTTTCCAGTCTTAAATTATTAACTCCAAATTTCACACATAACAAGTAAGTAGGAATGGAGATATTTCCATTTGTCCGACTTTCCAATATATTTCCTCCCTTCACCTACCTCATAACCGTAATATCCAGGTTCTTACCGAGTCCTGGTAGTGTGGACATAGTGCCTTGGGAATTCAGCAGGAGTACTACGTGGCGTCACCACGTCCAATCTCCCTTTTCCCGCCAATGGCCACCGTCGTGTGTGCGAAGAGCGTTCTTGCTACTATTCCTTGATCCTTTTTACAGAGGCTTTCTTAAAATAATAAAGCACTGGTATATTTTTCGTTGATGTAATTTGGTACGTACTGCGTGAACATGATTATTTAAAAGAAGTGGTCCTTGAGAAATTCACCCAATCCAATATTGATGAAAACAAAATAATTCCATACAATTTAATTCATGGTTGATGTGACCACATTTTGAAATAACCGAAAATTTGCGTTCTCAGATTCAAAGCACAGGAGCGCCTTCTCCCTGGTTCTCCAAAAGGCGAGTGTCTCCCTACAAAGCTTCTTGGTGGGCTCAATTCAAAGCTCTGCTCTGGCGCTCGTGGCTCAGCGTTATCAAAGAGCCAAATCTCGTCAAAATAAAAATGCTTCAAACATTTGTAAGTTGTCTGTGTGTGTGTGTGTGTGTTTTATGTTGATAAACAGCATGTTAGCAACAATCTAATTATTTATATGCATTGGTAAGCTCCTATGAAATTCAATATTTTCTCTACCAAATCAACTATATTTTCATCAAACTCAACTGTTTAAAACCATAATACGTAACAGCAGAATAATAAATGATAATTCTAAATGTTACAGGAGTTATTTAACTTGTTCAAAAATGGAGGCCAATTAGATTAGTCAAGTTTCTCTACTCAACTGGAAACTGTTCCAAATAGTAAGGAAGCTGACCCAATGCCTTTAAAACAATATATTCTCTTTGATAGTAATGGAAACTAGTACAATACGAAAGAAGCCAATTTAAGGCCATATTACCTCACTTGCTAATTGTCTCCCAGTTTTATTTACTTTTCCAATTTGTCCTTTTCTGAAGGGAGAATAAGAAAAGCGTCGAATATGAATGAGAAAATGTTGATCATGATTGTAAAAATCTTGAATTTAACTGGGGATGTGATGAATTTGGTGGTGAAATAGCGGAATTTGATTGGTAAAAACCATCTACAACGTGGCAGATACAACTGAAAAGATCGAAATGCAGTCTGAGCTTGCTGCAGTCGATAGAGCAATAGTGTGCAGCACAATAATATGATAGATTCCTTCATTGATCACTCACAACTGGGTTATTTAGTGCTGTATCTTCTGCTGATTTTGCGTTAACACGAAAGACGATGTGTATAATAATTATACACATTTATACACTTATTGTGTTGATGAATTATGAATTGACGTAATTCCTTTTATTCCAGATGGTCGCTATGCTGATCGGAATCCTGTACTTCGGACAAGTCATGGACCAAGACGGTGTGATGAACATCAACGGTGCCCTGTTCGTTTGCCTGTCCAACATGACTTTCCAAAATATGTTCGCTGTAGTTCACGTAAGTAATTGTGACGTAAAGGAACTAGAATTGATCAAAGTGGAGAACCCATGCAAAAAGAAAAGAAAACATCGGGCCTAGGCCCCATAGTAGGTAGAGTACATAAACAAAACAAAAATAATGTGAAAGGCTTCATTCAGCAAAATTAATTGAAAATAAAGTAATTATTTATGGTTCTTGACCGAAATTCAGGGATGAACTGTCTTTGATATAGCCAAGATACGGCACTAATAGGTACTTAAGGACTATAATACTCGGGCTTGGAGGCACAATTGTTACAGGCACTTACTATTCCAAGCCGTCGAATAAAATGATAGAGAGTGTAGATAATATCGATGCCTTAAAGCACAAAGGAGCTATGTCCATCCATCCACCTTCTACATTTTTTTTTTTTAAATTTCAGAATAACTTAACTTCAACAAAACTATTATTGAGTTTTCTTGACGATAATAGCTTGACAATTTATTGAGGAAATTGAAGAGTTTAGTTTAGTAAACCATTATTTTAGGAATTGTGCAATGGTGATAATTTCTTTTGCATTTTTCTCAAAATTCCGTTTTTGGACATAGCTCCTTTGTGCTCTAAGGTATCGATATAGTCCTGGACCTTTTAGGTACTTATGTGAATCGGAACGGGAAGGACAGGTACCTGGCTCTGAAGCGGTAGGTACAACTCTGCACAGCGAGGCACTCCTTGGCGGCAAATTTTGTGGATTGATGAAGTCTTAACTCGAACCTAAAGCGCTGCAGATTATTATATAGATCACTCGTCTACAAAGCCACCAACCATCCAACATGAAGGTGAACATCGATCACATTTCGGTCAGCTAAAATTTGAACGGAGATTGAGCCTTTTTTGCGATTCACACTCGTGTTTCTGATTTGTTGTACGTAAAACCTTTAAATTCTCGTAGAGAGCGAACGGTTTGTCCTACAGAGCTCCGCTTGGTCTCAAAAAATTCTAAAAATTCTATGAAATCTTAAATTGAAGGAAAAACAATACCTTTATATCAAAATTTTTTGAGTTAGGGCGTTTTCAAAATTTCAAAATTCATTTTTGAACCCTTAGAAGTGACCTACATCAACCAAAATCTTCGGGGCACAACTAGACCCCAAATGGAGCCTACTTACCGAATTTCATCAAAATCGGTCAATGCTAAGTGGCAAAAGTGCCGCGTACGGCGTACGGTGGACGGACGGCCAAATTTTTATTCGATTTTTGAATTCTACGTACCTTGAAACGTAAACCATCAAATTTCGAGGGGGTGTTAAAAATTTTTTCTTCTTGGTCGATTCCAAAGATTCATTACTGAAAATAATAAACCAAAATGATCAAGAGAAAGAAGAAATTCTTTATCTTGCTCGGTGGTTCTTGTAGAGGTTGAGTACAAGAAAATTTGTAACAACGGTACGATATACAGAGAAAATTTTTCAAAAAACGTACAAACATTTTCCAAGAATAGGCGGATTTTCCTTAACGAAAAACTGTTTTTGGTTTATTATTTTCAATAATAAGCCTTTGGAATCGAGCAAGAAAAAAAAATTTTTAACCCCCCCTCAAAATTTGATGTTTTACGTTTCAAGATACGTAGAATACGAAAATCGAATAAAAAAATTTCCGTCCGTCCGCCGTACGCCGTACGCCGTACGCGGCACTTTTCTTAGCAACACTGGACCGATTTGGTTCAAATTTGGTATATGGGCTCCATTTGGGGTCTAGTTGTGCCGCGAAGCTTTTGGTTGATGTAGGTCACTTCTAAGGGGTGAAAATTAAGGGTTGAAATTTTCAAGAGTGCCCTAGCTCGAAAACTCTCGAAATAAAGGTATCGTTTTTTCACCAATTTTAAATAGTTTTGAATTTTTAAAAATTTTTGAGACCACCCGGAGCTCTGTAGGACAAACCGTTCGGTCCCTACGAGTACTTGAAGGTTTTCCTTCGATAAAACAGAATCATGATTGTGAATCGCAAAAGAGGTCTAATCTCCATTCAAATTTTATCGGACTAAAATGCGATCGCTGTTCATTTCTTCGATTTGTATACAGTTTTGCCTTCTGCGTAACCAGTAATCAAATTTCCATATGAAGCTTTCTATTTTTCCAATCGAGTGTGAAGCGTTTAGTTCTTTCGAATAAACTTGATTGTGAAGGTGTGAAGCCAGTATGGTGTGGTAGGTAGTACCTAGCTGGTAGGTAAAAAAAAAGTTGGTAGGTAAAAAAAATGTTGGTGGGTAAAAACCGCTGCAAATTATTGCTCAAAGGCTCTTCAGATCACTGATCAGCTGAGTGAGCTCCGAAGCCATTTTCAATCCTTTTGAATGGAAGTGCTCTTCCAGGCGTCTCCACCATTCGAGGAGATCTTCTTCACTCTTCAGATCACTGATCAGCTGAGTGAGCTCCAAAGCCAATTTTTACTCCTATTGAATGGAAGTGCTCTTCCAGGCTTCTCCAGCATTCGAGAAGATCTTCTTCACTCTTCAGATCACTGATCAGCTGAGTGAGCTCCAAAACCATTTTTACTCCTATTGAATGGAAGTGCTCTTCCAGGCGTCTCCAGCATTCGAGGAGATCTTCTTCACTCTTCAGATCACTGATCAGCTGAGTAAGCTCCGAAGCCATTTTCAATCCTTTTGAATGGAAGTGCTCTTCCAGACGTCTCCATCATTCGAGGAGATCTTCTTCACTCTTCAGATCACTGATCAGCTGAGTGAGCTCCAAAGCCAATTTTTACTCCTATTGAATGGAAGTGCTCTTCCAGGCTTCTCCAGCATTCGAGAAGATCTTCTTCACTCTTCAGATCACTGATCAGCTGAGTGAGCTCCAAAACCATTTTTACTCCTATTGAATGGAAGTGCTCTTCCAGGCGTCTCCAGCATTCGAGGAGATCTTCTTCACTCTTCAGATCACTGATCAGCTGAGTAAGCTCCGAAGCCATTTTCAATCCTTTTGAATGGAAGTGCTCTTCCAGACGTCTCCATCATTCGAGGAGATCTTCTTCACTCTTCAGATCACTGATCAGCTGAGTGAGCTCCAAAGCCAATTTTTACTCCTATTGAATGGAAGTGCTCTTCCAGGCTTCTCCAGCATTCGAGAAGATCTTTTTCACTCTTCAGATCGCTGATCAGCTGAGTGAGCTCCAAAGCCATTTTTACTCCTATTGAATGGAAGTGCTCTTCCAGGCGTCTCCAGCATTCGAGGAGATCTTTTTCACTCTTCAGATCACTGATCAGCTGAGTGAGCTCCGAAGCCATTTTCAATCCTATTGAACGCAGGAAGCTGAAATTTGAGAGGGAAGGTCAAGGGAGAATACAGATGGTGGTAGGTGCTATTGATGGAGAACCAGTGATCTATACAGAAGGGTGATCTATACAGAAAATAATAAACCTTTGAGCAATGATTTGCAGCGTTTGAAATTTTGTGAAAGTTTAGGTCATTCCAAAAATTGTGAGAGGGGAAGTCCAAGTTTAATAAGGAGTTTGCCGTCGTATGAGATCTTCAGTTCCACGACTGGATTCGGTTACCTATTTTCAAAGTCTTCGATGTCTTCTTCAAAGTTTTTGTAGGCGGCAATGGAACCAGTAATACGCGCCAGTAATACCTCGTATACGCGCCAGAATAAGTTGATTTGTGGTAAACCAAGTTTACCAAGAATTTTTAGCATTCTTATTGTCCCGGTGGAAAAAGGACACGTCTTTTTGATGTGGTTGGATGATATTCACCCCAACTATACGCGAAACGCAATTTGCAGGTTAAAACAAGCGCGTAAAATAATGTGACTCAAGGTGATATGAGGAGGAGGTAGTGGCGCTCGCCAAGTTGGCGTTGAGGGCCTTTCGAATTTCAATGACTTCTTCCAAACACGCTCGGCCGATGACGGAATTTTCCCCCAGTATAAGTCAAATTTCAAGCTCGTTTTTCAGTAAGATGATGAGGTTTTCCCTCCAAATCCGAGTGCATCGTTTGATTCTCCTCCTCGAAATCTCATGAGAACCACTTTGAACCTGATTCAGCCCAAAATGTTGATGACGGGGTTTTTCCCCTGGACTCTTCAAATTCTTTTATAATGTAGATTACGTTTTCTCTTATAACATAATGGTTAATGATTCCAATTCCTGCGCATCATTTAATATTCTACCTGTTCACTTTACAGGTATTTTGTGGAGAATTACCAGTCTTCCTAAGAGAGCATCTGAATGGAATGTATAGAACAGACGTATACTTCCTCACGAAAACAATGGCGGAAGTACCTATTTTCTTAGCCGTTCCGTTAATTTTTACTTCGGTCATCTACTACATGGTGGGCCTGAACGCCCCTTTCACAAGGTTCCTCTGTGCATTGATTGTCATGACTCTTGTGAGCAACGTCGCAGCTTCTTTCGGTAAGAAATTTGTGATATTGCCCATAGACAAACAATTTAGTGATCAGTTAGGTATCAAATATGATAGGTACTATGCATAAAACAATGTTACATATTTGGATCTGAAACAACAAGGAGGGTATATCGATACCTTAAAGCGCAATGGCGCAATGTCCAAAAAGAGTTTTGAGAAAAACGTTAAAGGTTTCACCAGTGCACAATATTCCTGAAATAATGGCTTATTACTCTTAACAGTTCAATTTTTTCAAGAAGTTTCAAGCTTTAATCTTCAAGACGGTCAGTAATAGTTTTGATGAATTTGAGTTTTTCTGAGAAAAAAAATAATAATAAATAAAATGGCTATTATTCTACCCATTCTTGAGGCCATTCTTTGGACTTTAAGGTATCGATATTGCATCTTACACCAACTACTTTCAGATAGTTTTGTTAATGAATTTCTTTGAAAAAGTAGGTAAATGTTCCGAAGTGGAAGACTTGTGCATAAAAAACTGTAGACCTCAAACAGTTTTAAGTCGACGAATTACTCATGGATTTTTTAACTATTATTACGCTCTTGCGCTAAGGAAATGTTTGTCCAGTTAGGTAGGAAGTAGCGCTTGGTCACATATTTGATAAGATGAACTTTCTTAAAATTGGTTGGTGTAAAAGGAATTTATTGCGTTAAAGAGTACCTAGTGACAACCCACTAATACATTTCCCAAGATGATACATAGGTAACTTTCACGATTATGTTGATTGTTTTTCACGTCTTGCCTTGAGGGGGTCTCAGTCGGTCGCCGTTCGTTCCTCGTTCCGGGTTAGTATTTCGGAAATTACAGGATTATTGTTCGATTTTTATGATTCCAGCGGAAATTGTTATTTTTTTAATTCCCTGGACTGCTGCACTAATTAATTTCGAAAATCCTTGAAAATTTCAAATTTAGGTACATTTTTTTTAAGTTTGAGCGCCTTTACTTTAGGGAAATACAAAAGAAATTCTAACTAAAATACGGCGACCCTCTGAGACCCCTTAACGCTGCTCCTATCGATCTGATCTTCACGAAATCAATAAGCTTTTGGCCCTCCTCCAAATTTATACAAAATTGGGCTATTAGAGGGTGAGTAATTGAGGTAGAAGTTGAAAATCTTATTTAAAATTCAAGATGTAATCTAGAACATTACTCATAAATTTTGTTTCAACATCTCACCATTCTAATAAAAACGGAGTATGAGAAGAACGTTGCTATTTCCACAAAAATAATGAGTTACAAGTTGAATCGATTTCGACGGTTAGGTCATCATCAGTAACAAACAATAACTGAAGGTACAGGAGGATCATCAAATGCCAATCTTGAACTAGGTGGAAATAAGCTTAATTTTCTTGATCTGTCCATCTCATTGATCAACAGAAAACATGATTTCTCCATTTATAGAAAATATACATAGAGTGATATCACTATTCATAGTACATCAAATCATCCCTTAGTTCATAAACACGCTGCTTTCCAATGTATGATCAATAGAGCTTTGTCAAGACCAGTGAATGATCGAAATTTCGAATAAGATATGGGGGATATCTCATTGATTCAATTTCTGGATACCTCCGAGGTCCCTTCACTTTTCCGGACCAATAGGATTCTCCTTTAACTTATATCTGCTTCAATGTAGTTGGGTATGACTTTCACTTTCTTGACCAATGGGATTCAAGCTCTCTTTTACTTGTGACTATATAAGCTATGCTCTCTGTGATGTACCTTCAGTTATTGTTTGTTACTGACGATGACCACACCGTCGAAATCAATTTAACTTGTAACTCATTATTTTCGTGGAAGTAGACCACGTTCTTCTCAAACTCCGTTTTTATTGAAATGGTTTTCCACACTCTCATCGCGAGTGATTTTATTCGTATCTCACCATTTCTCAACATGACAAAGGGATCACACGTGAAGTTCGCTAAAAACAGAACGAACGAGGTCAATAAGGAAGATGATGTGAAACGATTTCTTTCTCTCCCTCGGTTTACATTCATTTATACGCCATTTATCCATATTGTTAATGTTGAACGCTTGTTTTTTCAGGGTATTTCATTTCCTGCATAAGCTCCAACATGTCGGTAGCCTTATCAGTGGGTCCACCGATCGTCATTCCGTTCCTGCTATTCGGAGGTTTCTTCCTGAATGCTGGGTAAGTCGTCAGTTATACAATTTATATTACTATCTAGGAATGATTAAATCATAAGTTAAAGCATAAATTTTATGAATGTCATTAAATTAATCATATTCATACTTGATTTCTATCAAATCCTAAATAGAATTTTACTCTTTTATAATGTTATTGAGTGTATAAAAAATATAAAATCTCGATAATGTCCTTAGTGAGGTATATGTGAGGTAAGTGTTACCCAGAATCATTGTAAACACGGTGAAGTATTACACTTGTGTTTATTAGAATAATAAAGATCTGGTGATATTAACACAAAATGTGTTTTACAGAGGTTTTTTGGTTTGAAAATGTCTGCCACGTAGGAGCGTCATATCCCTTGGCGATGAAAAAAATGTATCTATGGAGTGATACAATTTAGCTGGGTGAGCTAAATTTGCTCTTGATGGACCCAAAATGTTGATATTTCATAGGGTTCCTTTTAAACTGCCGATTCTATAGGTCTATAACACACTGAGATAATTTCTGATCAGCAGGGAGAGTGAAAATAAAGTTAGATCCATTGGCGATGAGAATAATTTATCCAATGGAGTGAAACAAAAGTATCCACTGGAAAACGATGGCTAACGCTTCCGAGGTGTCTTTGAAGACAAAAGCACATCGGGTGTCTCTTTGGATTGATCCTCGATCATAACATTATTGATCCGAGGGTGTATGGACGTTCCCCAGGTTTCCATAAAAAACCAGGGCGTTCCCCAGATTTTATTTTACAGTTAAGGTACCGTCAAAAACAAATACCACTGGCGGCTAGACAACTCGAACGTCAACTTTTTTGTACTATTCAAAATGTTGAATATGCAATTTCAGATCGGTTCCGGCTTACTTGACTTGGCTCAGCGACCTCTCCTGGTTCAAGTACGGTAACGAAGCACTCCTCATCAATCAGTGGGAAGGCGTTGAGGATATAGCGTGTTCCAGAACTAACACTACTTGCCCTGCCGACGGCCACATCATCTTGGAGACTTTCAACTTCTCTGAAGTAAGTACTTAAGAACTTAGGTCAGGCAAAACACCACTGGCCGCTAGGTGGATACATCCACAACCTACTCTGGCTGCCGAATATACCTACAGGGTTTCTTAACAGGGTTTCCCATGTTAAGGGCCGGAAAACTTCTAGAGTCGATTCTACAACTAATTTAACCGTAGAATGGAAAGGTCCGCTTGAGGGCTTATCATGGATGGATAGAGTAATTTTGATTTATTATTTTCAATAATGAACCTTTGGAATCGACCAAGAAAAAAAAAATTTTAACACCCCCTCAAAATTTGATGGTTTACGTTTCAAGGTACGTAGAATCCAAAAATCGAATAAAAACGCTGCAAATTATTACACAACGGTTTATTATTTTTTATAGATCACTCGTCTACAAAATCACCAACCATCCAATACGAAGACAAAAGAAAAAGAAAAAAAAAAATCAAAAAAAAATTTTTTTTTAATAAAAAAAAATCAAAATTACCAACCATTGATCGCATTTTGGTCAGCTAGAATTTGAACGGAGATTAGGCCTCTTTTGCGATTCACACTCGTGTTTTGATTTATATATATGTATATATATATATATATTTCAATATAAACCCTAAATTTGCGTGGGGAGCGAACGGTTGGTCCTACAGAGCTCCGCGTGGTCTCAAAAAATTCTAAAAATTCCATAGAATCTTAAATTGGAGGAAAAACAATACCTTTATATCAAAATTTTTTGAGTTAGGACGTTTTCAAAATTTCAAAATTGATTTCGGAACCCTTAGAAGTGACCTACATCAACCAAAAGCTTCGGGGCACAACTAGACCCCAACTGGAGCCTACATACCAAATTTCATCAAAATCGGTCAATGCTAAGTGGCAAAAGTGCCGCGTACGGCGTACGGCGGACGGACGGCCAAATTTGTATTCGATTTTTGGATTCTACGTACCTTGAAACGTAAACCATCAAATTTTGAGGGGGTGTTAAAATTTTTTTTTTTTCTTGGTCGATTCCAAAGGTTCATTATTGAAAATAATAAACCAAAATTTGGCCGTCTGTCCGCCGTACGCCGTACGCGGCACTTTTGCCACTTAGCATTGACCGATTGTGATGCAATTTGGTATGTAGGCTCCATTTGGGGTCTAGTTGTGCCCCGAAGCTTTTGGTTGATGTAGGTCACTCCTAAGGGTTCCAAAATCAATTTTGAAATTTTGAAAACGCCCTAACTCAAAAAATTTTGATATAAAGGTATTGTTTTTCCTTCAATTTAAGATTCTATGGAATTTTTAGGATTTTTTGAGACCACGCGGAGCTCTGTAGGACAAACCGTTCGCACCCTACGAAAATTTAAGGGTTTATATTGAAATATATACCTATATATATATAAATCAAAACACGAGTGTGTGTCGCAAAAGAGGCCTAATCTCCGTTCAAATTTTAGCTGACCAAAATGCGATCGATGGTTGGTGATTTTAATTGTTTTTTGATTTAAAAAAAACAATTAAAATCACCAACCATCGATCGCATTTTGGTCAGCTAAATTTTTTTTTTTTTAATTTTTTTCTTTGTATTGGATGGTTGGTGATTTTGTAGACGAGTGATCTATATAAAAATAATAAACCGTTGTGTAATAATTTGCAGCGTTTTTACTCCCACTTACAAAAATAGTTAATTTTGTTCTCATTTTGCTTCCGAGTCTACCGAGGTAGCGGAAGCTTTGTTTTCACTTTTCAAGGATGAAAAAAAAAGTTCTCCAAAATCAAAATTTTCACTTGCGTTTTGCGTTTTAGACCTTTTTGAACAATTTTGGTTCCGTGTCTGTCTGTCTGTGTGTCTGTCTGTTTGTCCGACTGTCATCAATTCCTTGTAACGCGCATAACTATACGAAGTTATTGTCCGATTTCGATGAAATTTTCAGGCGTTGTGCGGGTTGGTGTGTAGACGGTCCCCTATGAAAATAATTATCCCCGGACTGATGGAAGCGACTGCGCATGCGCAAACGTGAATTCCTTGTAACGGCCATAACTTCTACATTTTCCATCCGATTTCGATGAAATTCTCAGGGATGTTACAGATTAGTATTTAGATGGTCTCCTATGAAAATCATCACCTTCGAACTGATAGAAGCGACTGCGCATGCGCAAACGTGAATTTCCTTGTAACGGCCATAACTTCTACATTTTCCATCCGATTTCAATGAAATTTTCAGGGATGTTACAGAGTAGTGTTTAGATGGTCCCCTATGAAAATCATGGAGAATTGTTCTTCATAGAGGGATTCATTCATAGAGGGATGGTCTCCTGTGAGAATCTCAAATCTTTAAATGACGAGGCTTCAATAGCTCAGAGGAGAGAGTCTTGATTTGTGCTCCAGGGATCGCGGGTTCGAATCCCAGCCGAGGCTAAGAATTTTTTTGATCCTATCACATACATCTACTCACTTAATTTTTCATTCCAATTTGATGAAATTTTCTAGGATTGTCCAGATTAGCGTGTAGATGGTCCCCTATGCGGGTAGTGAAAGGTATTTTGAGATTAACTACTATGCATAGGATCATCTATACAATCGGGTTATGGATACGAGGAAGCTATGTGCCACACCCACTTGGCAGACGTTTTTTTTTTTTTTTGGTTTTAAAGTGATGGATTTGGAGAAAATAGCAACGAACAACGTCGTAAATAACTAGTTTTGCATTTATTTGTCACGTGAACAATACCTAACGATACCTACTCTATGATTCTAAAAAATAATGTACCCGTGAATATCTGAATAGGAAGGCTTATAACATGATATGGCAATAACCACCTCGTGGCAGGTAGTTATTATATCTACTACTCGCCGGACTGGGTTCCTTCAGTTACTGTATCTACTCGGCTAAACATAGATAGAAACTTAAATCTTATAACAAAATATCAAAATTCAAAATATCACGCTATGACTAGGAGAACTAACTATGAGAAGCTTGGAAAAAACAAACGTACTAGAAAGGAACAAAATTATGAACAATAATAACAGTTTGGGCAAGATTTGACTTTATGATTACCACAAATGGGTTTCTAGCAGCCTTTGCAGAATGTGGTTGTGTATCGATTCTCTGACGATGTGATGACTCTTTCTCTTTCAAGTATACTGTTCACTTGATTTGCATTGTGATTCTTTTCGGTACGAATATATTTCTGAATCACAAACGCGTTGAGACATGTTTAATTTGAGGACCCTAAACGGAAATGAAGAGTACTATTAAATAGTACTCTTCATTTCCGTTTAGGGTCCTCAAATTAAACATGTCTCAACGCGTTTGTGATTCAGAAATATATTCGTACCGAAAAGAATCACAATGCAAATCAAGTGAACAGTATACTTGAAAGAGAGTAAATTTTACTCCAGTAGACCTACGTTTTCAGAAAGATGGAGTAATTTTTACTTCCTGACTTTTAGAAGAAATCGCACCACTTGGAAAAGGAGCGTCCATTTCCGACCTCTGCATTTACATCAGTATCTAGACATCCTTAATGAGGCATATCATAAGGTAGTGGGCATAGGTAGTGGTGCTACCTATGTCCACTATATCCATACAACCTACTCAATACAGTGGGGAGGTCGGCAAAGTGTCCCTGGGGCAACTGAAGGCATGTTTTGGAGAATTAATTGATTCCAGAGGGTTTGCTAAGACGAGTGATGTCGAAAAACTAGCTCAGAGTGTTGATGCTATTAGAAACGAAACAGCTGAGCTGCGCACAAAGCTACAAAAATTTGAGGATCGCAATCCTCAATGCAATCTAGTTTTGGTTTATTATTTTCAATAATGAACCTTTGGAATCGACCAAGAAAAAAAAAATTTTAACACCCCCTCAAAATTTGATGGTTTACGTTTCAAGGTACGTAGAATCCAAAAATCGAATAAAAATTTGGCCGTCCGTCCGCCGTACGCCGTACGCGGCACTTTCCCCACTTAGCATTGACCGATTTTGATGAAATTTGGTATGTAGGGGTCTAGTTGTGCCCCGAAGCTTTTGGTTGACGTAGGTCACTTCTAAGGGTTCCAAAATCAATTTTGAAATTTTGAAAACGCCCTAACTCGAAAAATTTCCATATAAAGGTATTGTTTTTCCTTCAATTTAAGATTCTATAGAATTTTTAGAATTTTTTGAGACCACGCGGAGCTCTGTAGGACAAACCGTTCGCTTCCTACGAAAATTTAAGTGTTTATATTGAAATATATATATAAATCAAAACACGAGTGTGAATCGCAAAAGAGGCCTAATCTCCGTTCAAATTAGAGCTGATCAAAATGTAATCAATAGTTGGTAATTTTGATTTTTTTTAATTTTTAACACAGAATGTGTTTTTGCGATGACCTACCGAAAAAAAATCGTCACGAAAAAGCGACAGAAAAAACATCTGGTGATATGTTTATTGGTTGTCATGTTAATGTCAACTCCACATTTATTATTGTTGTTTTTTATTTAACGGATGACTAGTATCGCAAAAACACATTCTGTGTTCCTATGATTTCATACAGAGTATGGAAAAAGAAATAAACCGGGGGGTGCAGGGGGGCGGAGCCCCCCGCCGAGGCGCAAAGCGCCGAGTTTTTTTTGATTTTTTTTTTTTTTTTTTTTTTCTTCCTCATATTGGATGGTTGGTGATTTTGTAGACGAGTGATCTATATAGAAACATAATAAACCATTGTGTAATAATTTGCAGCGTTTTTGGCATCTCTGCCCCCCCTCCCCCCGCCCGGCACGAACTATATCACTCATATGGAGAAATGTTTGAAAGATGTGCTGGGCTTAGATATTGTCCCTCTGATAGTTCGCGCGTTTCCTCATGGAAATCGGGGTAAGAATAAAACCATGATCTTGGTCCAGTTTTTGCGCTCCGATGATATTTTTTTGGTGTTTGGGAGAGTTCATGTTTTGAAAAACACCGGAATGTTCATCAATCGAGATTACTCTCCTGAAGTAAGAAAACGGCGTTCTAAGATGCCCGCGGTCCGGAGGGAGCTCTTAAGTAGAAGAATAAAGACCAAAATTCTCCTGAAGGCGGATAAGCTCTACGTCGACAATGTAGAGTATGCATGGGACTTCATTGATGGATTAATTTCTGACGGTAAGCCGGGACTCCAGCGCATGGAATCGCAACTCAAGGTTGATCTATCTTTGATTGCTGGCACTTTGATGGCTGAGACGTCTGGGAATACATGCATCGGGGACTGACAACTACAGCACTATAAGGAGACCGCAGAAGAAGATACGAGGTTACGAATTTCGGCTTATAACATAAACGGTTTAGGAAACAAGTTAATGTTTACAGACTTTTTTCTTTTGTTTTAAAGATTTTGATATTATTTTACTGTTTGAAACCCATATATTTAGCGAAGGTACTTGTGATTTTTCTAAATATTTCTCAGAATATAACGTTTTGTGGGTTCCGACGACGAAAGTTGCAAAAGTTGGTAGAGCTCGAGGTGGTGCCTTTTTTTTTTTTTTTTTTTTTTTTTTTTTTTTTTAATTAATTTTATTACAAATGCCTGCTCCCATTGCTGATTACAGGCAATTTACTCATACTATTTTATGATATTTACATCTTATACCTATATCAAAATAACTTTACTGGTTCAAGTAAATAAAGTAGGTATTAAATAAAGTTAATAAATAAATGATAAAACATTGAATAATATGCAATTTCTAAAATAAATCAAAATTAATTTCGTTTATGAAATCTGTAAACTCAGAGGTGGTGCCTTGTATTGTGTTAAAAAAAATATCTAACGTTGCCTTGTTTTCTAATTTTGGAACGATGGAGGGGTTGTTTCTCAGACTCAATGATGAAATGATTAGATTAGTTCCTATTTATCAGAATGATTGGGATGAGGACTTTACAGAACTTGTGAAAATAGTGTATAATATGGGAGATGGAAAAATTATATTAATTGGGGATTTTTATGCCAGAGTTGGAAGAGGACAGGCGTTACCAGTGGATGCGGGATGTTACCCGAATGTTAGCCCAATGAAAGAATCAATGGATTGTGTAGTTAATAGAAGAGGGAGGAAATTGGTTGATTTTTCTTTATGACAATGAGCTTATAACAATGAACGGGAGGATTGCTGGGGATCTTGTAGTGTGCTACACCTTCTTGGGGGATCAAGGATCTTCGACAATTGATTAATAAATGTATGACGAACTTCGAGCAGACGTTCACATTGCTCTATAAGCTTGAGTTTATTTTTAAAAAAGAGTTTTTTATTTATTTATTTTCAATAAAGCATTTCTTCTTCTTCTCTTCTTCTTCAGTGAGGAGTAAGGTTTACTCCACCTTTCCATTCTACGTAAGAAGTAAGAAAATGTCTCTTACAAATTTTGTTTTAACGCCTTAATTTTTCCGGTTTTTTATGACGTCCCACAGTAAGACTTGGGCGTCATTATGCGATCGATCTGGGGTGAAGGAGGACAACACTCAACAGAAAACAAAAATAACCACACAGTAATCCGTTTTAGACCATTCTGAATCCAAATCCGCGGAAAAAAACCATAGGTGAATGTGTGTGTGACAAAATCTTGTGTCGTCTGACCAGGCCTTAGTTCTCAACCGATTTTCGTGGTTCTTTTTTGTTCGACGCGAAAAACTATCTAGTTGTGCACTACCTCGCCGGAATTTCGAATTTTTCCTTTTAAGGGGGGGAAGGGGGGGTTAATGCTCAAAAAACGTGCGTTTTCGGGCATTATCTTGTGTATTCTGCCCAGCCCTTAGTTCTCAACCGATTTCTGTGGTCCTTTTTTTGTTCGACGCGGAACAAAAAAAGTTGTGCACTACGTAGCCAGAATTTCAAATTTTGCTTTTTAAAGGGGGTGGGGTTAATGTTCAATAAACGTGCGTTTTCAGGCATTATCTTGTGCACACTGCCCAGGTCTCAATTTCCAGCCGTTTTGAATGTTTCTTTTTTTTTTGTTCGACTCATGAATCTTCCAAATTGCACACAATTTCACCAGAGTATCAACATTCGCAAGAGGAGAGGGTGAGTTGGGGGATAATATTCACAAAATACCCGACTTTTCAATATTTCGGTTCCTTCATAGCGTACTAATTGTATCCAAGTTCTGAAATTGAGGAAAAATTCTCATTATACCTCAGGATTCTCATTAATTATTCTCTGTCTCACCATGGTGCCAGAACACCATCAATTGCATATTTCATGGGTTTTTGACATTTTATGTCTTTACTATGGCACATAAATGAAAAATCGTCACGCGGGGAGCGTTATGAGGGGAGCGTTACGCGGAAATTTCTGATGATTTTCACGTACAACCAATCGTTCCTAGGGAAAACTAACTTCCTCATCTTCCACCCCACAAAAATCGTTCACCACTCATTGGAAAGCTCTCAATTTATTAAACATAAGACATAAAATGTCTCTCGTGGTTGCGTACTTGTACGAAAGCTGTACCTATCCACCGTTTGTGTTTAATTTTGCTTCCGAGTCTACCAAGGTAGCGGAAGCTTTGTTTTCACTTTTCAAGGTCGAAAAAAAAGTTCTCCAAAATCAAAATTTTCACTCGCGTTTTGCGTTTTAGACCTTTCTGAACAATTTTGGTTCCGTGTCTGTGTGTCTGTCATGAATTCCTTGTAACGCGCATAACTATACGAAGTTATTGTCCGATTTCAATGACATTTTCAGGGATTGTGCGAATTGGTGTGTAGACGGTCCCCTATAAAAATCATCACCTTCGGACTGATAAAAGCCACTGCGCATGCGCAAACGTGAATTTCCTTGTAACGGCCATAACTTCCACTTTTTCAACCCGATTTCGATGAAATTTTCAGGGATGTTACAGATTAGTATTTAGATGGTCCCCTATGAAAATCACCACCTTCGGACTGATAGTAGCCACTGCGCATGCGCAAACGTGAATTTCCTTGTAACGTCCATAATTTCTACATTTTCTATCCGATTTCAATGAAATTTTCAGGGATGTTGCAGATTAGTATTTAGATGGTCCCCTATGAAAATCACCACCTTCGGACTGATAGTAGCCACTGCGCATGCGCAAACGTGAATTTCCTTGTAACGTCCATAATTTCTACATTTTCCATCCGATTTCAATGAAATTTTCAGGGATGTTACAGATTAGTATTTAGATGGTCCCCTATGAAAATCACCACCTTCGGACGGATAGTAGCCACTGCGCATGCGCAAACGTGAATTACCTGGTAACGTCCATAATTTCTACATTTTCTATCCGATTTCAATGAAATTTTCAGGGATGTTACAGATTAGTATTTAGATGGTCCCCTATGAAAATCACAACCTTCGGACTGATAGTAGCCACTGCGCATGCGCAAACGTGAATTCCTTGTAACGGCCATAACGTCTACATTTTCCATCCGATTTCAATGAAATTTTCAGGGATGTTACAGATTAACTTGTTTTTCAGACGATGTTTTCAGAACTATGCATCGAATCATCTATACAATCGGGTTATGGATACGAGGAAGCTATGTGCCACACCCACTTGGCATTTTTTTTTGTGTTTTACCTTGAATACGGAAATGAACTTGAACGGACTACCTACCAGAACAAATAGATGGAAGTTCAACGTTACGAAGTATTGCCAGACTGGTACCAAAGGGGAGGGGGGGGGGTTGATCTCGAAATCACTTTTTGGGTGTCGTAGATCATGGTTTTTAAAATGATCTTCAAATGCGAGGCTCCCACGCCCCTAGAAATGTTAAGGTGGATAATGGTGAGGGGGGGGGGGTGACTATTTCTTGCCTAAAATGCTTAATAAATTACATCGAGTGATCAGTTTTTTCGCTTACCAACTGGTTAAACTGATCTAATGCTTATCCAATGGGACGTCCCCTGGAATGCATGCATTACTAAACTATCAAGTTTGCTTCCGAGTCTACCAAAGTAGCGGAAGGTTTGTTTTCACTTTTCAAAGTTGACACAAAAAAAAAAAGTTTTCCAAAATCAAAATCTTCACTCGCGTTTTACTTTTCAGACCTTTCTGAACAATTTTGGTTCCGTCTGTATGTCTGTGTGTCTGTCATGAAATCCTTGCCACAGGGTATTGCAAGGTACTAAAGATGAATGTTTCGAGATTCGCTACTTTGCTTCAGGTCTTCTATAAAACTGGGTTATAGATACGAGGAAGCTACGAGCCACACTCAGATGTTTTTTATTTCACTTAATTCATTTATTATTATTATTATTATTATGTATATATATTTTTTTTACAGAATCACTGGTACATCGATTTGTTGGCCCTGACGATGCTCATGGTCGGCTTCAGGTTCTTGGCGTTCCTCGGTCTCCTGTCGAGGGCGTATCTCAAACACTAGATTGCCCGAATACACAAGAGAACAGAGAACTTTCTCGCAATGACTATCCGTCACCGGTTAAGTTTGCTATTCAATCGTGCCTCCGACAAATGTGTGATCGTAAGTTTAATTTTATCGGTTATTTTATTGAGTATATTAATTTATTGACGGTTTTCACATGTATATGAAATTCCAGCGATATTTCTTCGTCTATACTTGCTATCCATCATTTGAATGTGTTCATGTATGTCCTAGGAAATCATTAAAGGTAGTTTAGTAGGTGCCTACTCATACACTTTCAGGACCCTTAGTTATTAGTAGTTACTTCCACTACTTACATGTTTTTGTTACGAATACAATCTTCAATTTTAACTGTCGATATTATTTTTGTTTCTTTATTGAATAAATTTTATATCCTGTTTCACAAATCGAGATACATTCCTTTGTTTGATTTTACTCATTTTATGTCTATGTTTTGTGTTTACTATTGTTGTATAAAATCAACTTTTTACATGATTTATGTTGTTTACCTATTCTTTTTCAATCCTATGCACTCTGTTCTTATTTGAGTATACCAATTTAGATTTCTCATATTTAATCCAAAATTTTCTACATTAAATCCAACGTTTTATAATCGAATTCAGGATTACCAACGTGAAATTTCGGAAAATCGAAAATAGTACCCGGTGATAAATTGTTTCGCTAATTCATCCATTCTTCAAATGTATTATTGACAGTTAGATATCTTTGGACTTGTTATTTCTGATATCCACTAGCGCATGCGTGGATGGTGTACATAGTGTGTACAAAGAAGTCGTTCTCTCCCAAAAAAGTTACCACGCAGGGGTCTACTGGCAAATAATCCACCAGGCGACGCTTGAACGGTTTGACTCAATTTCTCGCTCTTTCCCTAACCTTTAACCATTAACTTCCCCCTTGTTCCAAAAATTTGTTTTCTCGAATTTAAAAAAATAATTAGATGTATTTTGACAACTCTATAGAATATTTGAGCAGAAGGTCCTATTACAGTATGTCAGCTCAAGAATAATCTTTCCAAGGGCCACACTAGCGCTATCTGCGTCAGCAGAATGTGTGAATAACCCAATTTTGTTAGAGTAGAAGGAAACTGTAATGACTCATTTACTCGTACATGTTAGTTCTCCAATAAAGGACACAAGGGAAACCCTGAGTGACTCATCATAAGTAGAGTGAGGTACGGGGGACAAACTCGTCACTGACATCACCCTCCTCCACTCTTTACCTTGTTAAAGTAGTATAAAAGGAGGACTCAGGGCTCTTCACCTTCATGCATTCGTCAACAACAAATCGACTTGATTATTTCTTGCTCTCCCTCGTCACCTCTTGGAAGCCCCAAGTTCCTCGGAGGTATCAGTAGGCTCATCGCGCCAGCTTTCGCTCCCATTTCGCCTAGTAGTTGTCTTCCCCAACTAGGACCTAGGAAATGTACCGCCTCCCTCCGGTCAGTGAGCAATCGCGCCGAGGAATGCGGCTGAGCTAAAAGTTGTATGCACTCCTGCACACGGTAGGCGGAAACGCGCCGGGCAGAAAGTGCTACTCCATCCTTCACCTTCGTTGAGTTGAGACCAATAGCCATCAAGCCATCGAGAAGACCATCGCCTTCACTCGACGACACGCTGACATAACAGAAACTTTGAAAAATCTCTGGTGGTATGTTAGGATCTGTTATTTCTCATAAAGTACAGACCCAAGGAATAAGGTTCCCTCCATAGAGGGGTGACAGCGGGCCCAACTCTTACGAAGAAACCCAGCTAAAAGCCTATAAAGTGAGAAATTAAGGTAGAAGGTACCTTGAAGGCCCCATTGCTGGCTGTCAACTCGAGAATTCTCGGATTTTGGTTTATCATTTTCAATAATGAACCTTTGGAATCGACCAAGAAAAAAAATGTTAATCCCCCCTCAAAATTTGTTGGTTTACGTTTCAAGGTACGTGGTGTGAGCTGCCGCTCACTGAAACACAATCAACAGTGGCGGAGCTAGGCTAAGTTAGCTTCCCTCCTGAGTCTCCCCAGACGAGCGAGACGCCACCTCCAGCCGAGCGTCCAACTCCCCGACGAGGAGGGACAGCTGTCCTCCTCGTCAACCAATGAAATCCCTCCACGACCAACATCTTAGTGGAGGGTGGGGAGTCACAACGGAATTTCCAGAAGATTCAACGTCTTCGTCTCAGTCCAGTTCAAACCTTGAGACAGAACGGTAGCCGCGAGCCTGACCCACTACTCTTCTGCTCCCCCCCCCCCCCCCAGTCTCCCTTGTGCGCACACAATTCAACCACAAAGTCGACTTAAATTCATCCCGTCCTCTCGCCGCGAAGTCCCCGCAGCTCCAGTGAAGAGACGACCTCACAACTCCGCCACGAATCTAACGGATTTCCTACGGGCCCCGTCAGAGTGAGTGAACAAACCTATTTTACTATAAAGCTTTGGCCAAAGTAGTGCAGTGATAGAAAGTAACCATACTAGTACTGTAGACACAAAAACGAAACGAAACCTTACTATAACGCTGAACTGCTTTTTGTTGATGATATTGGACTTGGACAATGATAATTGAGAATGGAAACGATTTGTAACGAATGCCAGAAACTGTATAAACATATCATTATTGTGACCATTTCATGTCTATCTTGAATCGCCCTTCAGGCCTTGTCTTTTCTTATGCTTCACACGACCGCCTCAAAACTTATTAATAAATCAAAGCTAGTAGTTGCAAACCTTGTAGTTTTCCTTGTCTTCCCTTGGTTCAGATAACGAGTACGAGGAACGTGCATCGACACACCTCAGGTTCATTTCATAAAATCCCTTCAGGATCACTTAATAAGCCCCTCAGGCCAGACACACTTGTGATCTGTTGCAATTTTCAGCGCCCTTCAGGCAACACCGATTCGCCACAACCTCGCCACGAGAGCTCCAAAATTGTCTACACCTCGCCACAGGTAACTATAATCACGCTACCCTTTAATTTAACTTTAGTAATCTGTGTTTTGGTATTTGCTTTTTCTCTTCCCCCACAGAACTCGTGCCGAAATTGTTCAACGATTAACGACACAGTCGTCACTCGTTGAACGATACACTCACGCCTTGGGGACAGTGGTAGGTTTAACCCCCTCCCTCTGTCAACAACGCGAGAGTACGCAACAGCCTACAGTAGTATCCAAAAATCGAATAAAAATTTGGTCATATATCTGCCGTACGCGGTACTTTCCTCACTTAGCATTGACCGATTTTGATGAAATTTGGTATGTAGGCTCCATTTGGGATCTAGTTGTGCCCCGAAGATTTTGGTAGACGTAGGTCACTTTTAAGGTTTGAAATTTTGAAAACGCCCTAACTCAAAAAATGTTGATATAAAGGTATTGTTTTTCCATCAGTTTAAGATAGTATAGAATTTTTTGAGACCCGTGGAGCTCTGTAGGACAAACCGTTCGCTCTCTACGAGAATTCAAGGGTTGGACGTACGATAAATCAGAAACACGAGTGTGAATCGCTAAAGAAGCCTAATCTCCGTTCAAATGTTAGATGACCGAAATGCGATCGATGTTTTTCTTCAAGTTGGTTGGTGGTAACAATAGTAACAAAAATAATAAACCTTTATATGATAACTTGCAGCGTTTTCTCTTTGAGTTATGTATGATATACTTAATATATTTTCTTTCACAATCTTTAGTTGGAGTATCAAGATAGCCAACGCTTTCAGTTTTGGATTGAAAGTGGATAAACTTTTGCAGGTAAAAATCGGACTTCCAAAAAGATAACTCAGGATATTAAAGGTGCCCACGGGATTCCTACTTCTTTTAGTTCCTGTGTTTGATCGGTCAATATAATCGCAATTTCAACCATTTGAGGATATTCCTAAGCACCTCATACCTTCTTTCTTCCCGGGTTGTTAGCTTATATATTTGGTTTTATGATTGTTCAATCACAAGCCCATCTTCTCCTATGTGTGAGGTTTGATTTGGAAATAATTGATTTCCCAAATGAATAGCAACATAATCCAAACAGATTTCCAAATTTATTTTTCAACTTTTGGTTCTGAAATTTCTAATTTCTTCTCAATCACCAGTCCAGGAAAGGTGGATCTTACTCGGATTGGTCCGTTTTAACTAAATTACATTCAGAGAAACTGCAGTGTTGTGCAGTAGGAAGGTAAAATAAAAGTACGTGTTTTATCGCTTACTTACTGGTTTAAATTGAACTAATGCTTATTCAATGGGACGTATCTTTGAATGCACGCATCACTAAACAATATGTTTTCTCATACTGTCGATAGTAAGAGTAATTAATTATGGTCACCGATATTTTTCATAGGTACGAATGGGGTGTGCTCATGGGTCGGAAAAACTGTTTATTGTTATTTTAAATCTAAACTCAACCTCATTCTGAGAATTTTGACACCAACCGCGATCTTCTAGCGTGAGAAGACTTTTTTCTATGATTTTTCAAAGTTTCGAATGTTTATGACGTCACAGTGGGCTGGGGGTCCTGCCCAGGCGGGAGGAGAGCGTGACGTCATAAACATTCGAAACGTTGAAAAATCATAGAAAAAGGTCTTCTCACGCTAGAAGATCGCGGTTGGTGTCAAAATTCTCAGAATGAGGTCTACTTTCGATTTAAATGCAAAAAAAAAAAAAAAAAATCAGGCGCAACCTGCTTTTGATGTAACATAATCTCCAATTGTGTTACATTTCTTATTGATTGTTATATTTTTTTCATCCAACATTTCATACCTAATCCTTAAAAAGAACTTCCTTGTATAAGGGTAGTTGGGGACGATAATAAAATGAATCAACTTTATAAATATTCTACATATATTTCATTTTTATTAAACACGTAAATGAGTGTATACATATAATATACTGGCCTACGGTTAGTCGACAACATCAAAAAACAGATAGAGACATCTGACAGGTTTTTTTTTTGTATTTTCTTTCTTTCAATGAGGGAGCATGCAGTTAGTTTTATTGGAGTCTCACCGCCAGGAGCGCTGTGCTGCTGCCTTCTTGCTTGAAGGGGGGGGGGGGTGTAACAGATATTTAGGTAGGTACCTCAATGGGTAGACAGCTAATGTTTTGAACCGACGAGTGTAACTAAATAGGGTTTTTAAGTGAATAATGTTTATTTTTCTGAAATTACCAAAAAACCTAAATTGCCAAAGAGTTTGAGAGACACGTTGAAATAAATTAGCTATCTACAAGTGAGAAGGTACGAAATTCTTTCTTTGACTGTGGTAGTGAAAGAAAAATGTACCTATGGCACGAATTATTTGCAACAATGTGAAGACGAAGAATGATTTTGTCAAATATTTAGTATTTATAGGTAGACACTCTAATGGTGATTTTCTTGTGCCATTAATAATTGATTATTACGCATAGCGAACCAAGAAGTACTTAATAGTGATAAGCACTGATACGCGAGTGTCAGCCACCATTGAGTGCCTACTCTCATATCTCCAAGTCCTCTACCCTAGAAACACTTGATTATATCTTGTTCCTACCTTAAAAATGAACCAATCAATCTGCGGTTCTCTCTTATCATATTGGGAAGAAAAAACTGAAATAAGGCAAACTCGGAATAAACTGGATGAGTGGTCAACGATGGCAGACATTCAAAAAGACTGATTCAATTATTCAAAGGAAATCGATAGCCTGTGGTCTTAGCTGGTTGAATGTACCAATTCCTGTGATCACCAAGGAACAAAAAGGAAGAGTGAGTGGACCATGACATTCGAAGAAACTGATAGATTTGAAGCAAATCGATAGTCTGTGGTCTTAGCTGGTTCAATTAACCAATTCCTGTGATCACCAAGGAACAAAAAGGAAGAGTGAGTGGTTCATGACATTCGAAGAGACTGATAGATTCGAAGCAAATCGATAGTCTGTGGTCTTAGCTGGTTGAATGTACCAATTCCTGTGATCACTGAGGATCAAAAAGGAAGAGTGGAGTGGTCCATGACGTTCGAAGAGACTGATAGATTCGAAGCAAATCGATAGTCTGTGGTCTTAGCTGGTTGAATGTACCAATTCCCTTGATCACTGAGGAACAAAGGAAGAGTGAGTGTCCCATGACATTTGAAGAGACTGACAGATTCGATTATTTGAAACAAATCGGTTTTTGACGATATGCTCCTAGGGCACCAAAAAAAGCCCTTTTTACTCCCGGCAAAAAGAGCAAGTGGGACGATATTCTCCCAGTCTCGCAGGATACCCAGGACACATGCTCCCACCAGTTGGCCCAGTAAGCCCGTTATGCTCCCAGCATCCAGGTCCATCCCAGCCTCCCCTAACCACAATTACACCAGATTGATATTGGATAGGTACCTAAGTATTGGAAATAACAAAAGTTATTAATTTATTCATGCTTTATCAGACGTAAATATGTCTATTCCAAACAGCAAAAAGGGTGAATTGGATCTTAAATGGACTCTTGAATGTTATTATATGGGGACGTGGTATTATTACCTTACCACGACTGTCTTAGATGAAATCTGCCACCCACTAATGTTGCCACACTGCAGATATGGCTTGATGCACTGATTGTGCATCAACAATACATATTTCTAGCTGAAATATAGCTTCAACAATGTCCTGGCATCACTCGCTGGAAAGATAATGATACGACAGGTGTTGAGGTTCAGGAGCATATTGTCCAGCCCATTTCTTCTGTCAGGAGAGAATAGTCCTTATGGCAAGCTGAGTTTTGACCTCTGCGAGCATAAATGCCCACGTTCAACAAATTGATAATCTGTGGTCATGATCTGTGGTTGAATGTACCAATTCCTGTGATCACGGAGGAACAAACTGGAAGATTGAGTGGTCCATGACATTTGAAGAGACTGACAGATTCGATTATTCGGAGCAAATTGATAGTCTGTGGTCTTAGCTGGTTGGATGAACCAATTCCTGTGATCACCGAGGAACAAACTGGAAGAGTGAGTCGTCCATATTTGAAGAGATTGATAGATTCCAATATTCGAAGCATATCAATAGCCTGTGACGTCAAAACAACCACTAATGAGGGGGAAGGATACAGTTAGGAACAAATCGCTTAGCAATGAATAAAGTAGATAAGAAACGCCCAAACTTCACGGTATGAATGTTATTTGTGTATTAAATCTAATAAATTACCTAAAACACTAGATATTTACCCTTCTAATCTGTTAATTGTTGGTGAATTGAGGACTTAAAATTCCAAAAAGCACAAACTCAACTTGGTCACTACTCAATGATTGCTCGTGTAAGAAACCTACTGATGATATGTGGCTGAGAAGAAAACTATTTCCACTCAAGAAATGCCAAACTTTTGATCACGTGAGTAATCTAAATGCGAGTATTATGAACTATTACGGTCAATATGTAGTGGGAATAGGGCTGGAAGTACCTACTTATATATTTTTTGAATTGCACTTCCATGTTCTACTTGAACATACCAAAGTGTTGCATCGCCTTCATAGTCAGCTGTGACACCTTTCAGTTAATCGTGACTTTATAGTACCAAAGTACAAACGAGGGAGCGAGGTTTTTATCTCAAAAAAGCAGCAGAACAGCTCCTGAACGAACAACCATTTTAGTTGTCTTAACAGTCTAGTAGGAACTTTAGTTACTTACTCTTCAACCAAAATCTAACTGATCTATACAGATATTTACAGATGCACTGGTTTTTTTTTACTTTCTTTAATTTCTAATTAACCTTTTCGGCAGCTCATGAAACTGTACCTTAATTCCCAAACGCAGAAAACATAGAAATCGAACGATTTTTTTTTCGTTTTCTTCGCTTTCATGAACTACGAAATCCTTAATATAATTCAACGCTTATGTCGTAAATCTCATTTTGCCATGAAATTCGCTCTTCAAACACACACTCACCATTATGTGGGGAAAACAAAATTTGCAAAGTTTTTACGTCACCGAAAAATAGTCGTGAACACTTGCTTACAACTCAATTTACTACTTGGCCAATCCTTGTTGTTGAAAAAAAATTGTACAATTAAAAAAAATTGTTTAATATTTACCTAACAGTTTAAAATGAAATAAACATCATAAAAAATCAATACAAATTTTCATAGACCTGTCCAGAAATTTTTTTATCACATGATCGAAACATTTGCCCGAAAATTCAAATTTACAATATCACAATAATTTAGAATTTCGCCTCCCTCTTTTTTTCCGCGACGTATTAAAATTTTGACATTTCGAAACGTTAATTTAAAATTTTTTTCGTTTTGGTTTTTTAATTTTTTTTAATTTAAAAGAGTCTTTGAAACATTTTCTTTATCACACTTTTTGACACAAAGTCAGAACCGAGTGAAAAATAATTTCCGAAATTAAACGAAAAAAAACACCCTAACTTTGTTTTTTTAAAAAAACGCAAAAAACTTCGTGAGTTCACAAAATAAATTATTCAATGAAATGTACAAGAAAAATCTAGGCCTAGTTAGGTCCCTTAATATGTACACATCTAGTTTAGGCAAATATAGTACATTCAAGATCGTTCGTATATTTATAACTATTTACAATCAGCACATTCAATGCTCGAAAATTTGAAGATTTTTTGTTTCTCTAAAGTTCCTGGACGAAATGTGCAAAACTTCTCTTGAATAAATTTTATGATTGAAAATGAGATCAAGAACAAGACAAAATACAATAAAAACGAAAGAACATGATTTTTTGATTCAAATATACGTAGGTACCAATAATATTGCACTCGAGTGCCACTATAATCTATTTACAATGATAAATATAATACTAATTTTCGAAGGGGTCTCATCTGAGTAGTTTTCTTGTGAAGAGACGTTTTCGTCTATTTTATCAATAATGCATAACAATCATAAAAGGGTAAACAAGTATCATAATTTTTTTACAATTTGTCAAACCAATTTCGTATAAATTACGTTTTTATTTTTTTCAAAATTTGGTGGTGTCACAAGTTATCGGAAGAAAAACGAAAGAAAATGGGAGGGTTATTTCAACTAACTATTCGTCTATACAATTCGGATGTCAACGATACATATAACAACGAGATATAACGGATAAATATGTCTTCTGGCTGATGATCTATTTCAGTGCAGTAAAATCGGGTTTAATAAAATATTTGAAATGTGAGAACCAACATGATAATAATGACAACACCAAAGAAGTCACCTATAGACAGGATTTGATGATGTTCCACGACTATCTTAAATATAAAATTATATAAAATTTATGTTTAGGTATTACATTTTGTAATCTCTTCGTAGGATACCCTATTCTTCGAGTGATTTAGTGCTATTTGATAGCATTTCGAACCACCGTTATTTCTTTTATAATACTTGAAGAAATACTGTACAAAGATGGGCTAATCGCGAACACATTGGTTGAATTGTTTTCGTTTCAGGTCTGTAGTCCAGTGTGAGCAGATGTTCCTCGGTTTGAATACATCGCTCGTATCAAATCAAAGACAGTGAACGGTTGAAGGTAGATCGGGTTTCGATCGAAATTTCAACTCCATAATTATCTAAGTTCGTAAATTATTTTACAAGTACGTATCGATCGGTCATGTGGGTGCAAATTTCCAAAATGTGTTGCAATTATTGTTGAGTAGAGAACTACTCCTAGAAGTAGGAGAGGAAGAGGAAGTTGATTATTCATAGATAATAAAATACATGTGTGTGTGGCTGTATATACAAGTCTATACCGTGTTTTATTATGGTATTTTTAATCAATGAATCATAATCAACTTCCTCTTCCTCTTCTACTTCTAGGTGTAGTTGTTCTCAACCCTAAACAACTGTGGAATTCGAGAAAAAAATAAGTTGTAAAATACTTGGGATTAAATTTAAACAATAGATGGTTTGAAATAAAGATATTTTGTAGATTCGCAGCTTCCAAAATAAGTGGGGCAAGGTGTCAAAGCGTCACCGAGGTTCAGGTGGGGTTGATGAAACGACATTTTGGAGTTTCACTTCTACACTCTTTGGGGGTAGTTTTGCAGTTTCTAGTGAATAAGGAACCTTGATTGAGTGAGATGAAATGGAAATTTTGGTTCAAAATGCATTTGGGAGTGAATGTGAGTGTGTTTTCAGTCACCACAGACTATTTCAAGGGTTTGACAGGGCAAGACTGTGTCAGACTCCTACGAGCCCACTTATGTTCGTGAGAAAGGCAAATTGAACGTTAGACACCTGAGATTATTATATTAAACGCTCGTCAAAGACAAAGCCTTATGCAGAGCGTGTAAAGCCTTCTCCAGTCCGTATAATAATAGAAATTTCGGTGGAAAGGGGCATATTCCATTCTTAATGGCTTGAAAGTGACTGGAAATACATTCAGTTCCCATTGACCCCATAGAGAACAAATAGGCAATTGCAAACTTCCATTTTTGGATTGTTAGTTTTAACAATAAACCTTTGGAATCAAGAAAGACATTATTTTGTTTCAACCTCTTTCAAAATTTGTGGTGTTGGATAGGTACTTCATCAAGGAACGAAGAATTTGAAAATCGAATTGAAAAAATTCCGTGCGCCATTTGCTCTGCATCCTAAAATCTGCTACCTAAAATCCAATTGTTGGATCCAACTATACATTTTTAGTCTCACAAACTGAAAACCGCGAACCTTCAAATTTGACCTCTCCTGGGAGTGTCATTACTTGAGTAACACCAGATATCTAGGGATCCCGAGTGATCTCTCATTGTGAAGGTTTACAAGCGATTTAGTTTCGGAAACCACCAAATGAGCGGTAATGCCTCTTGTTCACACCTGCCCCACTTGGCACATTGAAAATTCTGTATCACTTTTGGTTAAGTTGTGATGAAAATGCCTTCCATTAATCCCAAGTGTTTCACAATTACATTACATAATCATTACTTTTGAATGATGTACGTTAGACAATACACCACTCTGAATTGTAACAGGAAAATGCATCACTGTGCACAATATCTACTATCTATAGCACAGCGGAGGGAAGTGGATTTCATCCAAAGAAGAGTTCGTTTTATGATGACATTCCTGAAGGAGTCTTGACGTTTCACGTGAGACTCGTTACGGTACAGTTCTTGTTATCGGGAGAAGTTCACTGAACTGTCACTGCTGAACGGTTCGCGTAACGGTGACTTTCTGGAGCGGCTCACTGCCGCGGGAGATGGGGCTCGTGGGGGTTGAGGTGGGGCTCCTCGGGCGTCCAGGGGCCGAGGGGGGCGCTCTGCTCGTCTCATGGCTGCCAGGACGGCGGGGGCGCTGTGATCTGAGTGCAGCCTTTGGACATCATCCGGACGGTGTTCTTGAGGGCCTGGCGCTTGTTGCAGAACCAGATCCGGATGACTTCCCGTTCATAACCGAGCTGGTGAGCGAGCGTCGTTATTTCTGTGCCTGCAAAAATCCAATATTAGCAATGAGCGAAATTCCAAAGGAAAATTTGAAAACAATATAGTTAGAGTTCTTGGCTGTATTTGACTAATCAATTTGCAGGTTCTTGAGAATCGTTCAGGGGAAATAAATATGATTTTAAGCCAAAATTTTGTACAATTTATTGCACATCTTCAAGGCAAAAACTGGAGTGAAGGTGTTCATATTAAGGGGTTTTTTTACTCTTTTTATCGGCAAGTTACTCTTTGACGTTGATGATTCAGCGGCAATCTTTTAGTTTTTCAAATCCCTATGTAAATGCACTAATAAATTTCAAAAATTTCAAAATAAAGTACAATTTTTAATTTTTGGAATCCAACAAGTGCATGGTTGTAGAGATTAAAAATAAGAAGTGTAGCTTCCTCTTCCACTCAGTTTGCCATTCCCATATTTGTGTTTTTCAACTAAATCGTCCTCTCCAGCCATCAAATTTCCTTTATCTTCACCAATTGTAAGGTGAAATGAATCCAATGAAAAACTGAGAAGCTTTGCATTAATAATAATAATTATAGAATAGATAATAATGAACATAGACACCTCGTTCACAATCAAAACAGAGAATGAATTTTTATTAAGCATACAAAACCACGTCAAAATCAAGAACGTCATCCCATCTTACATCGTCCTATAATCATTCGAGTGTCAAAATATCACAAGAAATATGGAAATTGGATGATTATTTCCTGAGAAAAGTGGAAAAAACTGTTGATGAAAACTGACCAGCTATGAGAAGGTTGAGGGAGGCACTGGGGGTGGTGGGTGGCAATGTTGCTGGAGTGGGGTGGGAATTGAGCAATTGAGCGTCGGCTCGTAAGAGGATAGACTAACCAGGAACGAGGGAGGAACAGTGATCGACTGAGACCCCTTTAAGGCTAAAGGGGTCGGGGGTCTAGTATGATTCTGTGATGAGAGATGGCACTAGTGTCTTGAAAGATCGTTATTTTCAAATCTAACCATATGAATGTTATCAGAACAAATCAATCTTAAAAGCCATCATCTAACATATTTCAAAAAAAAAAAAAAAAATATATATATATATATATTGAAATATTTTTTAAAGTTTAATTTAATATATGACGTGTTTTTATTCAAAAATTCGAATACATCCTGTGTTTGGAAACTATCCTTCATGGTTTCATGGAGTGATGGGCACCTACTTATGTTTTTAAAAACAGAGGAAGGCTCCCTCAATCCTCACTGTGAGAAAAAAAAGATTACAGAAAACAAAGTGGCAAGTGACAAAAAAAAAAACTTGAGCCGTCAACAAGGTTGATTATTGGCATCTTAAGGTTGACCACCTTCACTCCAGTTTTTGCCCTGAAGATGTACAATAAATTGTATGAGACGTTCGCCTAAACACATAATTATTATTTCCCCTGACCGATTCTCAAGAACCAGTAAATTGATTAGAAAAAGTGAAATTCTATTGAAGTTTGTCATTTCAAGAAGTGCTTCTAAATTCTAGTTAATAAATCATATTTCACAAATTTTGGGCTGATAAACAAAACTTTGCTGAGCTTTGTCTGTGTCATTGCTTTGAAGTTTCACAAGTTTCATGTTATGGGAATGCATTCTAGAACCTTAATATATCGGTTTGACTATTAACTGCATAATATCAACTGTTTTATGAACATAAACGTTGATTACGACTGACTTCGGAGTTATGATGGAAGTTTCGGGCTGATCACGGATATACCACATAGGTAATATTATAGGTCATAAATTAGTACTGCACGTTTCCTTTTTTTCTATTTTTCACGTTGAATAAGGTACCAAATATTGAGAAGCAACGATGTTTAAGACCTCAAAAAAGTTGAGAAAGAACCTAATAATAAGCAGGTAACCTAATATGCGACTAAATCACACAGTATTCTATTTCCTATTTGGATTCATATTGTGTTATAACACTGAGAAGAGATTATTTCTTTGAGTTTGGAACTCCTATTACGTTTATAACACTGAGAAGAGATTATTTCTTTGGGTTTGGAACTCCTATTACGTTCATTATGGGTGGAAAGGTCAGCAACACGAGAGCGAGGAAGAATATCGAGTAATGAGCTTCAATGATTCATCTAAATGCATCAAGATTGAGTAATTTATTATATTAGCTGATACGTAATAGGCGTACTTTTATGTTGTCAGTCATTGGAGGTGATTCCTAATAAATTGCCGAGATGAATAAACTCCGTGAATCTGGTTGGTCGGCAACCGGCATTACATGTAAGCATTGCGGGGCTTGCCAATTCGTTGCTTGGAGGGGCTAAAGATATTAAGGTATCAAGGTATTCTTATTAGGCATGAATTCCTAGTTCCGACACGTCTGAACCACATAAACACTCAATGTGCGAATAGACTCAGCCAGAATAAAATGAGTTCTCACCGGTCCTTTACTGGTTAATTTGTACTAATTTCGGAATTCTCGTTTTACCAAAGGAATTTTATCCGACACTGAGTTATTAAAGGTAACATTACAAGTTCTGCATTCTGCATCGAATGAAACCAACAAACACGTAAAGTACCATTTTTTTAATCAACGCTAAATTTCCAGTGAGAATAGATGGAGAACCAATATTTTGAGGCCAGATCGATCATTCTTCTCATCTACCTATAGTATTTCTAAGATATTTCAGTTTTGCATAGATTTTAAGATGACTTTGGTATGGAGGCCATTTCAGCTCCCTGATTAGAATCTATGAGGCTCTGGAGGAATGGCGGAGTAATAAGTAACAGAATCTCTCATGTGAGGACTTCTGAGAGGTCCACCAGTGGATTTTACTATAATGGTGGCTAAGTTGGCCCGATAATTCACCAACCTTGCCACTAGTCGTGATCATGTTGTTTTTTTCGTGTGCGATTATTTCTTAGTGATCCTGAATTCATCAAAATACGGCTTCTAGACTTACCAGAAGGGTGAGTGTTTCTTTCGAAGTGAGCGTTGAGGAGCTCCAAAGCCTGCGGCGTGAAAGACGTTCGCCGCTTCCTTTTCTTCGAAGGCTCCACTCCGATGAACTCCGTCAGGTGGTTTTGACCACTCTTATACCTGCTCGAAGAGGCAAAAAATACCAAATTAGACCTGATTGTCGACAGCGAGGTTTTAATGAACTTTTATAAAGAATTTTTCGTAGTTTCTCTCTATAAAGAATTTTTTCGTAGGAAATAGCTCCAAATTCTTACACAAAGTATTATTATATTTTTGTATAGATCAATCCCTTGCAAAGAACTCAGATTTGCCATTGGCACTACCTACCATATTTTTGCTTCACAATCAAGTTTATTTTGAATAAATAAACACTTCACGCTAAATTCGAAAAAAATGGGGGTTTGTGTGTGCCTTCATCAGGCAATATGATTACTAGTTGCTAAGGATCCAAAACTGAGTACAACTCGAAGAAACGAACAGCGATCGCATTTTGGTCAGCTAATATTTGAACCGAGATCGCCTGTTTTGCGATTCACGCTCGTGTTTCTGATTTATCTCAAGTCCAACCCTTAAGGGAGCACCTTCAAGGTCCTCGTCCACTAGGTCGACAGCGCGACGAGACGCTAAAATCTCAAGCTTCGTCCAACTATGGGGCGGATTTCATTTTGGACCCGTTGTTTTGCCAGTCGGTGAGAAACGTGGTTGGACGGAGAAATGTTAGTCTTTGCGGCAGCTCTGGAAGCTGAAGAGGAGGAGGAAATTGCTGGAAGAAGAGACAGGCAATGTATCCATCCAATTAACGAGAAAAGAATGGACTTTGGGGAACACAACCATCTTTTCAAAGATTCAGCGATTTCCTCGCAACTATTCACCTTCTAGTTTTGATAGATCGTACGGGTTGGGATATGCTTGCACCGCCAACATTAGAAGCTCTTCATTAAGTTCAGTTTGTTTTCGAGAGAAAAAAATTTCAAAAAACTGTTGGTGAACATTTTTAACCTCGTTTTGAAGGCAACATAATTCACAGCAATTCGTCAAACATAGACCGGGGTCTCACGAGCACAGACGAAAATGGCCGAGATCGACAATTTTTCGCTTCGACCTTCGTCTACTAGGTCGATGGGGCGGCACCGGGCCGAGCCGCGCTCCTGAAGTTTGGGGTACGTCCACTGAAGACCTAGTGGACGAGCACCTTTTCTTCTACAGAGCTCTGGGTGGTCTCATTCGATTCTAAAAATTCAACGCTATTCAGCCCATATACCAAATTTCATCATAATCGGCCCACGGCAACTAGAAAATGTCTTGTACGAGGGAGGGCCAAATTTTTATTCGATTTTTGGATTTTGCGTACCTTGGTCAATTCCAAAGGCTCATTACTAAAAAAAATAAATCCAAACAAATGTAAAAAAAAAAAACTGAAAGTATTTAGGTATCTTCAGAAATAATTTTCAGTGTCTTTTTCGTAATTTGTGACATCGTCGAAACATAAAACTAGCTGCGAAGAAAAAGAAAAAAGTAGGAGGCTCTTAGTTGAGAACACAACGAATGTTTTAAAGGACTAAATTCTGTACAACGATCAACGAGCTTTTATTTGTCATGTCAATGAATACTCTGTATGTCAGGTATTTATAAACACTAGAACAAAACCCACTCCAACGCGGATTCAAAATTATCTTATTTATACGTGCCCAAGCCGTATATGTGTACAGGGGCCTGGAAACCCATTGAAAAACATCTGAGCACCTTACCTCTCTTCTGCTTCCTTCATCCACTGCTCCAAAACAGGCTTAATTTTTTGCGCACTCTTCGGAGTGATGTCCAATTTTTCAAACCTTCAACAAAATTTAAGGTAATGAAAATATTTTTCGCGCTTTATCGCTCAAAAATAAAACAAATCCACACATAAAAAAATCACGTGTTACATTCATGCGAACATGCATCAAGCCACAGCGCCCTGGCACTCCTAAATCACAGAAAAAAATACCTTTATAAAATAAATTACACGAATTTAAAATCAAGAAAAGTACGATATTGACATTCGTTTCATGAAACGTGACAGTTATTCGAGTGTTTGAAAACGATCAATCAAAAGCGCCAGAGCTCTAAGTGGCTGGGACAGATAAATAATAAATTAGTCGAAACAGAAATTGAACAAAAGCCCACACGGTGCATGAATCTGGAATCACCCAACACAATCATCTTGCAGTGAAAATACTTGATGGATAAAGGTGTACCAACTTAGGAAGGAAAGGTGTGAGGAATTTATAGACAGACGAACGGAATATCAATTAGTGAAATATGAAAGAATATTCTGAAAGATTGTCGATTAAGGCAATGGCTAAAAAACAAAAAAATAGGATGTTATAAAAGGAAATTTAATGAAATTTGGTCATCGAAAAAAAACCATGCCGAAGGGAATATTGAAGGTAGCAAGAGTATTGTGGTTGATTCAATCAAATAAGTGCAACTTCGTTTGTTTACCCAAAGAAAATACGTCTTGTGGTTACAAAGTGAACATTTACAAAAAAAAAAAAAAAAAACAAAAAAAAAAACATAAAATATTTTCAAAAAATTACAGAAATTTATAGGAAAAAAATTGAAAATGTTTATAGAAGAAATATCAATTAATGTAGAAGTATAAAAATAAAATAAACGAGTACAATGATAACATACATGGATTGTTGCTGGGAGGCAAGTTGGGCCGCGCAGTACATCTGAGTTGCCAGGGCACTGGGAAAGTTTAGAAAAAAAAGAAAAAGTCTATTAATGGTCTTTTCCGAAACTGCAAGAAAAAAGTGAGAACAGAATTGAGAGGTGGGAAGTAGATTTTGGAAATATTTGACAGTTGAAGGGGGTAGATAACTCTTCTCATAACAGTGAACTTGAAAGTAAACCCAAGAGCTCGTTTGAGTGTTTGATATTCGATTTGATCATCGAAACTGGATTTACAAAACTCATCTAGTTTTGTGGCTGAGCGTGCCCCTCTATACATAATTTAAGTAAATTACAAAGAATACCGAATTATACCTTCTTCATCCCGAATATCATCTGCATGGGGAGACTCGGATGGTCTGATAAAAAAAATCAAAAATTCTTCTCCTTATTTATTTACCATTTTCAGGTTAACA
>CM019180.2:55103590-55130190 GCA_009739505.2 Apolygus lucorum | reverse complement strand
TTGTCCATGTTCTCAAATTTGTGTGGATTCTGTGGGATTTATTTTCCTTCAATGGAGGAGAGGCTGAGGCATGAACAAACTCATGCTGGTCTATCTTCTCCCTCTCCTTCCAAAAAGAGGAAATATCTCCCACAGATGACTTATTCTCCTCTTACTTTGGCCAATGTGGGTTGTGGATATTGTGGATTGGATTTTGGCCACTAGAGATGAAAGAGAAGAACATGAAGCAGTGAAGGACACAATCGAGATTTTTGGTACTAAATGTGGCCAGTATTTCCCCAATAATTTAGAAAGGATCAATCATGAAATAGACTGTTCTGTTAACTTAGTGTGGTGAAAAATGTGGGGCTACTTCTCGAAACGCTTATTTGTTTGAAGCACATAACATCAACTGTGGTCAAGAGGGTGGATATGGTAGACAAGGTGGTGACCCAAATGTTAGAGAAATATTGGGCTAATGCTTCCTGATGATGAACAGATCATTCCCTACAATCTCTGCTTTCACAAATAGAATTGCTTCGTTTTTTATACAATCAAATTTTGCATTAGATCTGCCTTCATTCCTTTCCGACATAAGACCAAAATTGATTAAAATCCTCAAAAACTCTCTTCGTGATCATGGGGCGATTAAATTCAACTTGGTTCTTGATATTTTAGTAAATAACTCTCTTGGAGAAGAGATGGATTGTAATTTAAAAAAAGTCAAGAATGATATATTATTGCACAACACTCAAATAGATTCAATCCTAAGATCAATGAATGAAAAGTTAAATACAGAGTTATCCGAGTTGGAAGTTAAAAAAAGTGGTTGGAAGTTGGCATTAATTTATGGTCTACGAGTTAAAATCAATAAGTACTCCCCACTGAGAGGTGGCATGTTCATTGATCTCCCAGAAAAAATTAAAAGCAGAAAAGCATGTATCAATGTGATCATGAGGACAATTTTGTTTCAAATATTCAATTTTAGCCAAGTGTGTACCTAGACATCCAGAAAGAGTTTCAGTCTACACAACTCTCAATCATAGATATAATTTCGACTGTATTAGATTCCTGCCACAATGTATGACATCAAAAAATTTGAAAAAAATCAATAATATCTCAATAACATTTTTAAATTGGATGAAAACAATAACGTATACCCCAAGAAAATTGTTGAGCAGGAACTAGAAGACCATAGAGATTTATTATTACTAGAGAAAAAATTAGGTAGTGGCGAGGTTATAAACAACCATTATGTATACATTAAAGATTTTAATAAATTAGTACGTGCACAGATAACTGCTCATGTAAGTAGGATTAACCTCTGCAAAAGATGTTTGTGGTACAAGCAGACGGACAATTCTGGTGACATTAAAGCCCATGAAAACCTATGCAACTCAAACAAACCAGCCCTTCCAAAGATCCCTGAGAAAACTTACGTGGAATTCGAGAAAGTGGGTAGATCCATGAGAGTCCCCTATGTAGTATACGCAGATTTTGAATCCATGTGTGAAGATATCCATACTGTCCTCCCAAACCCAGATACATCTTACACCCACCCCTACAATCAGCATACCCCCACTTCTGCATGTGCTTATGTCCATATTCAAGAGGAGTTCTTATCCATCAGTGATCGAATACCGAAAGATTTGTTCGTATATCGAGGGGAAGACGTTGTAGAAAAACTGTTGGAATTTTTAAATCATGTTGCTGAAAGAAGTGAGTAAAATATATAGTTCTAACAAAAAAAATGCCAATTCTATCCCAAGTAGAGAAAAATCAATATGATAGTGCTACAACATGCTTCATGTGTAATAAGCCGTCAGTTCCCCGGAAAATCCCAAAGTTCGTGATCATTGTCACATACTAGGGACTTACCGGGGAGCTGCCCATCGTAATTGTAATATTCAATATCAACCCCCCTCCTTCCTTCCCGTCCTGTTCCACAACCTCTCTGGATTTGACGCCCACTTCATAATTCCCAAATTAGGCTACAACAAAAAACAAATTGATGTCATAGCATCCACTTCAGAAAATTTTATCACTTTCTCCAAAAGAGTAAATAAAAAAATATCATTGAGATTTTTAGATAGTTTCCGATTTTTATCAAACAGTTAGATGGTCTTGCCAAATCTTTAACTAATTTTAATATTTTACCTAAATTTTTTAATAATAATGAATTAGATCTTGTGAAAAGGAAGGAGTATTCCCCTACGAGTATATGAACTCATGGGAGAAATATAATGAAACCCAATTACCTCCCATAAATGAATTTTATAGCCAACTGAAACATAGTGGTATAACCAATGTAGAATATGAGCATGCGCAGAAAAGTGTGGGAAGTATTCAATTGTTCCAGCATGGGGGAGTATAGCGATCTTTACATGAAAATCGATGTACTCCTCCTTGCTGAAATATTTGAATCATTCAGAAACATAACAATCAAATCCCATTCCCTTGATCCTGCTCACTACTTCACATCACCAATGATGACCTGGGATGCGATGCTCAAATGCACTCAGGTCAAAATTGAGTTGCTAACAGACTACAATCAAATTTTAATGGTAGAGGCTGGCATTAGGGGTGGACTAGTTCAAGTTCCAGGAAGGATGGCCGAAGCAAATAACCGCTTTATCGAGGGCTACAACCCTGATAAAGAGGACTTGTTTCTGGCCTACCAAGACTGTAACGCGCTCTATTCCACTGCAATGACCATGCCTCTACCCATTGGAGAATTTTCATTTGTACAAGATCTAAATTCAATCAAACTCGAAACCCTCAGTGCTGACGACCCATTCGGATATCTTCTTGATGTTTCTCTCGACTACCCAGATGAGTTACACGATCACCATAATGATCTCCCCTTCCTTCCTGATAAGTTGGGAAGTGTTGGTGGAAAGTTGGTGGCTCATCTTGGTAGTCGGAGAAACTATGTCGTTCACTACATGGCTCTCAACAAGCATTAGATCATGGCATGAAATTGGTAAAAATAAACAGAGCACTAAAATTCCGACAGTCAAACTGGTTAAAACCCTACATTGAACTAAATAATGAGTTAAGAAGAAAGCCACCAACGATTTTGATAAAGACCAGTTCAAATTATACAATAACGCAGTATATGGAAAAACAATGGAATGTATTAGAAAATCGAATCGATTTTAGACTGTAACTAGCTATCAGCAGGCTGAGAAACTAATTGTCAAGTCTAATTTCGTAGATTCAACTATTTTTAATGAAAATCTAGTCGGCATTTTAATGAGAAAAACTACCCTTACATTCATCGTCCAATATTTGTAGGCCAAGCAATTTTTAGATCTTTCCAAAACAATTATGTATAACTATTTTTATGATGTCCTAAAAACCCCTTTACCCAAATGCACTTAATCTCTTATATATGGACACTGATAGCTTCATCATGTCTATAAAAACCAATGATTGGTATAAAGACATGAGAGATCATCTACTCGATCACTTAGATACATCAAATTACCCCCAAGATCACCCACTTTACTCTAATATAAATAAAAAAGTTCTGGGAAAGTTCAAAGACGAAGCAGAGGGTAAACCTATTAATTTATTTGTTGGCTTGAGACCAAAAATGTATGCCATGATCATTGATGGAAAAGAATATAAGAGAGCAAAAGGGGTGCAAAGATGTGTAGTTGAAAAGAAAATCACTGTCGACCACTATCTTGATTGCTTGTCATCATTGTCAATTAAAAGAGACATATGTAGTCGTATTAGATCGAAAAAATCACAATTTACAGTCCATTGTGACCTAATAAAATATCACTGTCCCCTAATGACGATAAGAGACATATTTTAGATGATGGCATCACCACCTTAGCTTTAGGACACTACAGGCTGGCTCCTGAGTGATCCAATTTTATTTAATTATCACCATAACCAAATTTTTAAACAGGCTGGTCCTGTAAAATCGTCTTAGGTTATCAAATTTTTAAATAGGCTGGTCCTTTTAAATTTTATCATCGTCTTAGGTTATCAAATTTTTAAACAGGCTGGTCCTGTCAAATTTTATCATCGTCATAGGTTATCAAATTTACATCACCGTCTTAGGTTATCAAATTTTCATCACCGTCTTAGGTTATCAAATTTTCATCACTGTTATAAATTCTCATCATCGAATGTACACAAGGGTGGGTAAGTAAATGTGTACGAGAGACAACGACCTGGTTGCGTACCAGTGGAGCAACCAAAGCTACACACTGTAGCTGGAAATCTTTCGGGATTTCCCGGGGGTTGCGGAACGAGTAAAACAACCAATGGTTAGCGGAACCTATGTAAAGGATTGCTTTTATTTTTTCTTTATCTTTTATTTTCCACTTTGATTTTATTCACAATCCTTCATATTTGTTTTGTAATAACCTATGTTTGGTTTACTCGTTCCATTACGCGAGGGTGGGCCCGGGGTACGCAACCAGGTCGTTGTCTCTCAAAAAGGGAGGGGTGAAAGTTATTGCAATGGACTTGTGATGAGAATTTGGGAGGGCGTTGATGAAATTTTTAAGTTGTGGTGGTGGTAATAGTGGGTTGCAAATAGTATATAAGGGCTGGTCCTCTCACAAACGTCCTCAGTATTCAACATGCAGTTGGTGAAGCAAGGTGTCGGTCTCCCAGTCCACAATTTGGCAAAGTTAGAGGGGAATACCTCCGATAGAACAAGGCATAGCTCACTGCTACCCAATAGTATAAGGTGCATAATGTGTGCGACTTCGAATGGTGGCAAAACAAATTTGATGCTCAATCTATTATACTCTCCTCAGGGATTGAGATTTGAAAACATCTATCTCTTTAGTAGAACCCTCCACCAACCTCAATACGTCCAATTGACTAGAATCATGGAACCCCTAAAAGAAATCGGCTTCTTCAAATACGAAAATAGTGATGAAGTACCACTACCCTCTCAAACTAAACCAAATTCCGTAATGATTTTTGATGACGTAGCTTGCGACAAACAAGATAGGATTAGGATGTTCTTCAGCATGGGTCGACATAGTAAGACAGATAGCTTTTATTTAGCCCAAAGTTATTGTCGTATACCTAAACATTTGGTCAGGGATTGTGCCAATTTAATCGTTGTATTTAGACAAGACACGTTAAATATGAAAAAGATACCATGTAAACATGGATATGTCATTCGTCAAATTCAAAGACATTTGTTCAAGGTGTTGGGAAACTAGTAGGTATGGGTTTTTGGTCATAGACAAAGAGTGTGGTGTCAGCAGTGGGAGATATAGGCTAGGTTTCGATACCTATATAATACCCTGAATTAGGATAAATCAGTTAGTCTATTGCAAACCATGGAAGGAGTAACATCTATTGAGCGAGAGATCGCTGAGGTTCGTAAACACATTAGAGCGAGGTATAACCAGATAAGGAGGAGCAGGGAGGACACAGAAGAACATCTCAAGAAGAGGTTTGAACCCATTCGAGAAGCTATTCTGAATCCGCCATCACCCAAGAAGCCGAAATTGGAGCAGACAGCTGGGTCATCTACAATTGATCCATGGAAGTACATTAACAGGAGGAGAAGAAGAACCAGACCAAGACGTATTTTTGACTTATTCGGAAGGAAAGTAGAAGAAACCGATATCTCATCAGATTCTACTGCGATACCATACATCATGTCACCTAAAGAGGAACCACCTACTGGATCGACAACGCAAGAAGACGTGAGAGTTATTCCAACCCCTCAAGAACCATTTGCATCGTCATCACCAGTTGAGCCATCATATGGACATTATGCATCAGAGTACGTCAGGAAGAAAATTGATAGAGAACCAGGATTCGATGACCTTTATGGAATCCACTACCACAGATAATCTGACCGCTTCACATTGGGAGATAGTTATGTAACTATCAGAGATGATGTGATGCGAATAGGAACAGACATGCAAATCCATTGCACCCTTGGACTATTAGAACTTCTCTTCATGAAAAATCCGGACAAGACAATGATCAGGGACCATGATCTTCAATCCTATAAAAAGATACTGGATGCGACCAATGCACATAAGAAAAGATTTAGTTCAACAGAGAATTTCAACATTGAACGGAACATCCGAAATGGGCTATTATTAGGAAATTCTACCCAAGAAAGAAGCCCAGTACTTCACCTGAAAAATAATTCATAATCGTCTGGGTCCAAGTATCCGAACGGTAAGTCCTATGAGGCACTAGTAGTGAGGACCTGTTTTTAATAGACGGTATCAAAAGAAAATCTCTAATTTTTTGCTGAGTAACCCTCCTTGAGGTTGAGGTGGAAATCCCTTCGGATGGGAGGGTCAGCATATAACGTGATTTTCTCAACCTATATAAACATCAGTATCTGAGAATACATCATCATTCAGTGTCAAGCCTCGAAACATGACAGACGTCAAGAGAAAAATCATTGAGGAGCTTCATCGACCAGCCAGAAAGAACTATAAAAGAAGAAGAGTGATTCTGAAAGGAATAGACGATTTATGGCAAGCAGATCTACTGGAACTTCAACCGTATTCGAGAATCAATGGAGGAAACCGATATATACTCGTTGTAATAGATTGCCTATCGAAATTCGTTTGGATAGCTCCACTCAAATCCAAGACAGCCACAGCAACCAGTATGGGATTCCAGCAGATATTCGAGAAGTCAGCACCACGTTTACCACGTCATTTACAAACTGATCGTGGAAAAGAATTCTATAATGCCACTGTGAGAGGGCTACTGAACAGTCATAACATCAACCACTACTCTACCTTCACCAATCTGAAAGCATCAATAGTGGAACGAGTGATTCGCACTCTGAAGACAATGCTTTGGAAACAGTTCAGTATGCAGGGACATTACAAATGGGTGAATGTCATAGAAGAAATCGTTGGACTGTATAACAAGACCAAACACAGTTCGATTAAGATGGCACCTGCAGATGTCAAAGGAAAACGAAAAGAGAAGTTGGCACTCAAGACCTTATTCGCACCGAAGAAGAGGAAGAAACAACAGCCAAAATTCAAGATTGACGATTACGTGAGGATATCCAAGAGGAAAGCAGAATTTGAAAAGGGATACACTCCCTCGTGGTCAACTGAAATATTCAAGATCATTCGAGTGAAGAAGACTGTACCACCCACCTACATTCTGGAGGATAGTGAGAAGAAACAAGTCGCCGGAGGATTTTATCAAGAAGAACTACAATTGACCAAGTACCCAAGAGTATATCTTGTGGAGAAGGTACTGAGACGAGATGGAGAGGGTCGAGCTTATGTAAAATGGTTGGGATTCGACTCGAGACATAATAGTTGGATCAATACCGAGAATTTCGCTCAGTGAAGATAGTATATAAGGAGCTGCACACCCTGAAATCAGTCAGTTGTCAACTGGATCTCGAAGAGTCAACATGTTGAACGTTGAAGAGCACCTATCTAATGAGGAGGAAGGAGTTGAACGGGTGGAGTACCATACTCACTACCCCTACGGTTCATCCTTGGACTATGGACAGGAGATACGAATCGCCATACAGCATCAAGACCTCTTCACCCTACCGAGTCAAAGTTTCCTGGAGCTACAAGGACGTTTCTTGAAGGAAGATGGATCAGGACCACCGCCGCCAGCTACTATGTCAATGACTAGCAACGCCTTCCCGTTTCTCTTTGATGAGATACGCTACGAAATATGTACCACAGAAATCGACCGAGTGAGGAATCCCGGCATAACATCATCGATGAAAGGCTACACATCGTTCATGAAAGGCACCGAGAACGAGATTGAAAATTATGGTTGGGTAGTGACTGATACTCTCAACGTATCAACTGAAGGGTATTTCAACGTCTGTTTACCCCTCAGTATGCTACTTGGATTCTTCGAATCTTATCAAAAAGTAGTTATCAACGTCAAGCAAGAACTGATATTTCTACGATCGAGAAGAGATGAAAATTGCTACTTAGCACAAGGAGTTGCAGGAGCCGAACCAGGTCGGGCCAAAATCGAATTGACTCACCTCTCCTGGCGTGTACCCTACCTCACACTCGACAACCATCATCGACTGGAACTTCATCGTCATCTTCAAAAGGAAAAGGCAATACGAATGGATTTCCGCTGCTTGGAGCTCTACGAGTACCCTCTACTTCCGACAACCCAGAAGCATGTATGGAACGTCAAGACGTCGTCTCAAGTTGAAAAACCTAGATACGTAATATTAGCTTTTCAAACTGGAAGAAAGAACACGGTGAGGAAACTGTCATGCCGTTTCGACCATTGTAATCTGATCAATGTTAAGTTATTTTTGAACTCAAAATCATACCATACGATGATCTGAATATCAACTTTGACAGAAATCAATTTTCTGTCCTCTACCGAATGTATGCCACATTTCAACAAAGTTACTACGGGGTTGAATACAATCATCCATTACTTTCACTTCACCAATTCAAGGAAAGAGGAACTTTAGTTGTTTTGGATTGTTCAAAACAGAGTGAATCCATCAAATCTGGACCTATAGATGTGATGTTAGAATTTGAAGCGAGCGTAGCATTTCCCGGTGACACAACAGCGTATTGCCTCATCATTCACGACCGATCAGTGGAGTACAACCCTTTGACCAATATAGTTCGTCGAATGGTATAAAAATGTTGTCAGACTGCATGTAGGTATGAATCCTACGTCTTGAAGGAGATTTAGCGAATCATCGAACCTCAGCAGCTGGACCACTTCACCACTGACATTTGTCACGTGAAGCCTATATAAAAGGAGTACCATAATCGATTGTCCTTCAGTCATCATCATGCCGTCAAAGAGAGAGGTTGTTCTGGATCTCCACTGGTTCTTCAACAATGAAATGAAGCATATCGTTAAAGAGTTATCGTTGAGTGATCACAATGTTTTCTCAGCACAACATTGGATTTTCAAACCACCCAAGGGATTGTACATTTACGTTCCAAAGGCTCGAAAGCTAATAATTGGATCGTAAAGCACGTACATAGAATTCCGTGGGATGAAGGAGATGTGGAATACAGCCAGCTATCAAATATTTTTCATCGCATCTCTTCTAATTATGATATCATATATGTGAAAGGAAAGCAAAAGGTTGACTTCATTCAACAGCTGGTTCCAAGAAACCTACGAATAGTTGACGTTGAAAGTATTGGATGCCCCAAAATATCTTCATTACTTGAACCTTTAGCGATAGGATCGCATTGTATTTTTCATAATTCGGCACCAACATTATGTGCATTCCATAAATGTAGAGCAATAGCTGACTGGATGATAACTGATTGTTTGTAAATATGTTTTTCATAATTAATAGTTAAAGTTGAAATGTTAAAAAATTGTGTTTACGTTTATGTTTGAATATTGTTTGTTATTTAAAAAAAATTGTAATGAAATTTGAAAAAAAAAAGTTGAGATCTAACATCCTTTATTGTCTTTGGTCCAAGTATCCGAAAGGTAAATCCTGTATGGTGTTAGTAGTGAGGACCGGCCGAGTAACCCTCTCAAAGGTTGTGGTGAAAATCCCTTCGGGAGAGAGGGTCGGCAGGGAAAAAGACAATAAAAATGATGACTCAAACTATTAGGCTAATACATTATGTTTATCGTTCATGTTCAAATATTGTTTATTAAAAAAAATTGTATATTGTTTGATAAAATTATATTAATTCATGTTGAATAAATTAATTTAAAAAACAAAAACTCTATCGATTGACCCCACCTTGACGCGGTGATAGAGCTTAGTTGGAAATTCCAACGACCAAGAGGGTCGAACAATGTTACTAATTGAATCTTAATGGTAAAGAAATTAGTTGTACTTACCTTAGATCCTTTGAACTGTCCTTTTCAGGACAATAAATGTCATTTCTCTTAGTTGTACTGACCTTACTTAGAAACTTAAAATAGAGATTGAAACATGATTACAAGGTAGGATAGATAGTGCCATCTAGTTAACCTATCATGAAGCTCTATTCTCAAGCTAGCTTAAATTATAGTTTTGGTTTATTATTTTCAATAATGAACCTTTGGAATCGACCAAGAAAAAAAAAATTTTAACACCCCCTCAAAATTTGATGGTTTACGTTTCAAGGTACGTAGAATCCAAAAATCGAATAAAAAATTGGCCGTCCGTCCGCCGTCCGCCGTACGCGGCACTTTTGCCACTTAGCATTGACCGATTTTGATGAAATTTGGTATGTAGGCTCCATTTGGGGTCTAGTTGTGCCCCGAAGCTTTTGGTTGATGTAGGTCACTTCTAAGGGTTCCAAAATCAATTTTGAAATTTTGAAAACGCCCTAACTCAAAAAATTTTGTTAAAAGGTATTGTTTTTCCTTCAATTTAAGATTCTATAGAATTTTTAGAATTTTTTGAGACCACGCGAAGCTCTGTAGGACTAACCGTTCGCTCCCTACGAAAATTTAAGGGTTTATATTGAAATATATATATAAATCAAAACACGAGTGTGAATCGCAAAAGAGGCCTAATCTCCGTTCAAATTAGAGCTGACCGAAATGCGATCGATGGTTGGTGATTTTGATTTTTTTCTTTTTTTCTTCTCTTCATATTGGATGGTTGGTGATTTTGTAGACGAGTGATCTATATAGAAAAATAATAAACCATTGTGTAATCATTTGCAGCGTTTTTACCTTATGACATTGGTAGTTAGGGTGAGAATGAGGGGTAGGAGTGAGGGGGAATGTGTGGGGTAAGTATGGGAGAGTGTGGGGGTATGTATGGGGGAGTATGGGTGAGAGGTTAGGAAGTAAGGGTAAGTGTATGAGGGAGTATGGGGAAGTATGTGGGGTAGGTGTGTATGGGTTATGGGGGGAGGGAGTATGGGGGTAGATGTGTAGGGTAGGTATGGGGGAGTATATGGGGTAAGTGTGGGGGAGTATGTGGGTAGGTGTGGGGGGGGGGGGGGGTAGGTGAGAGGGAATATGGGGGGTCGGTAGATGTGTAGGGGTATGGGGAGTATATGGGGTAAGTGTGGGGGAGTATGTGGGGGTAAGTTTGGGGGAGTATGGTGGATAATGTGGGGATAGGTGCGAGGGAATATGGGGTTTTGTAATGAGATAGATGTGGGGGAGTATAGGAGTGGTAGAAAGGAGTCGGGGGGGAGGAGTAAGGGGGGCGGTAGGAGTAGGGGGGAGGGGGAGGTAGGGTAAGGGTCAGGGGCAGTAGGAGTAAGGGGGCGGTAGGAATACGGGGCGGGAGGAGTACGGGACGGGTGGAGTACGGGGGCGGGAGGAGTACGGGACGGGAGGAGTATGGGGCGAATGAGTAGGGGGGGCGGGAGGAGTACGGGGGCGGGAGGAGTACGGGTCGGGAGGAGCACGGGGGCGGGAGGAGTACGGGTGGGTGGGAGGGGGTGGTGGCGGGAGTGGTTAGGGGGCGGGAGGGGGGTGGTGGGGGTAGGGGTCAGGGGGTGGGAGGGGGTGGTGGGGGGTAGGGGTCAAGGTCAAAAGGTCGTAGTATTAATAGTTATGGGGTAGAACATACATTCTTCCTCTACTACCCTGAATTATTGGAAGGGACCCTGAGCTACATGATATCGCCTACGTCTTAGACACCCCATCAACTAATGACTCTCCTTCCTCAACCGTCTCGTCTTAAATTGCAATTAAAGCCCCCCCCCCCCCCCTGAATGTTAATTTGTTTCCTTCGCCTTCCAAATCCGCTGATTGCGCCTTCCAAATTATGCCCAACATTTTGCTTCGCTAAACCTCCGAACGTACGAATAATGATCAATTTTCTCCCATCGCGGTTCCCAATGAGCACAATTAAACAAGGATTTCCCACCCGGAGCTCCATCGAACGTCTTAATACGACAATTAATGGCGGGGGTATGGGAGGAAGGTGGGAGGTGTTCTGAATTTAGATCGTTAATCATTGTCGATCCCTTTGAATGGCGAATGGAGGAGCTTCTGTAATTTGGGCAACTACGTCAAAGTCGCGCAATTACGTCGAAGGTCATATTTCCCAGTCGTTATTAAATTTCATAGCAAGTCGGAAGATATCCGGCTAGACTGCATAATTAGGGAAGGTGGAGGGAGGACGATACCCAGGTTCTATATTGAGATTAGGGAAATATAGAGTGTGCAGAGTTTAGTGCAGTATCTTTGGGGATAGCTTGTGAAGATAATGGATTAGCTTAGGAACTACGTGAAAAACGAGAGTTGATTGTAATTTTGGAACATTATTTTCAGAAATAAAGTTTTGGAAAAACTCGGCGCCCCGCGCCTCGCCAGGGGGCAAGCCCTCTATTTACATGCTTCAGACGAAATTATTGAAACAAAATGTGTTTTAGCTCACGCGTTTCACCTAATTTCGCTACTTTCCTCCCACTAAATTAGAACTCCAAAGAACCTGCGATAACAAAAATCGCGTCATAACAAAATATCTCATAGGTTACACAATCCTTAGTTCCGTATCATCGGTATCCAAGTTGTCGTCCCAGATTTCGTTGGCTTTTTAGGCTCTCTCAAAATTTGATGGTTTACGTATCAAGGTATGTAGATCCGGAAATCGAATAATTTTTCGGTACGCGGCACTTTCCTTGATTCCCATAGACCAATTTTGATGAAATTTGATATATGGGCTCCATTTGGGGTCTAGTTGAGGAGTGTTTTATTAGAAAGGAACACATCCATTTTCAAAAAACCTCAAGGAGGAGAAAAAAAACAAATTGCACAGGCAGTTTCATATTTTTTCAGGGTTCTGGGCGTAGTATTGTACAAACGAGCATAGAGTATATCAATATCAGAGTATCAAAATATTAACGGCTTGCATTCAAAAATGGAGGAAAAATCGCCATTTTAATTTGGGAAATGTGCCTTTTTAAACGAAAAATGTCATTATGAGCCCTTTTTATTGAAATAGAGTGCGCTTTCTCCGATGATAGTATATATACTATCCTTGTTTTCTAACCTTGTTTCCGAAACGTAAAGTACCTCATACGTCATCTATAGAATGAAATTCATTCAATCAATTACTAGTACTACCAGAAGATTGCACTCTTAGTACATGTGGACATGTGATTTTTTGAAAAACTGAGTTCCTTTTTGAAGGATAAGATCGAAAACCTTTTGGTTGAAACCTTTATTTTTGCCTATTAAATGGACAGGGATATGTTTCGTTTAGGATGCTACAGCCTGCAGGGTTCGATGGGGTTATCCAAAAGATGAGGACAATAAAAAAAAACGCTGACAATTTGTACACAATGGTTTATTATTTTTCTATATTGATCACTCATCTGCAAAGCCACCAACCATCCAACATAAAGAAAAACATCGATCGCATTTTGGTCAGCTAAAATTTGAACGGAGATTAGGCCTATTTTGCGATTCACACTCGTGTTTCTGATTTGTCGTACGTCAAACCCTTAAATTCTCGTAGGGAGCAAACGGTTTGTCCTACAGGGCTCCGCATGGTCTGACAAAATTTTAGCAATTCTATACTATCCTAAATTGATGAAAAAAACAATACCTTTACATCAAAATTTTTTGAGTTAGGGCGTTTTCAAAATTTCCAAATTGATTTTTCAACCCTTACAAGTGACCTACATCAACCAAAATCTTCGGGGCACATCTAGACCCCAAATAGAGCCTACATACCAAATTTCATCAAAATCGGTCAATGCTAAGTCGGGAAAGTGCCGCGTACGGCTTACGGACGGCCGAATTTTTATTCGATTTTTGGATTCTACGTACCTTGAAACGTAAACCAACAAATTTTGAGGGGAGTTAAAAAAAAAAATTTCTTGGTCGATTCCAAAGGTTCATTATTGAAAATAATAAACCAAAAACAGTTTCTCAAAAAAGTGGATTTGTTCCCAATTGAAAAAACACTCCTCAGTTGTGCCCCGAAGCTTTAGATTAATGTCATTCACTTCCAAGGGGTCAAAAGTGGGTGAAACATTTTCAAAACTCCCTTTTGTACGCGATAAACGGGTATTTTACGTTAATTTAAAATAGCGCCGTTTTGCACAAATTTTCACACCGCTCTGTGCGGATAATTTATTACCAAATTAGTAAGTGTTCATGACGTTTTTTCATTAATTTGAGGCGGTGTTTAATTTCTACAAAGAAAAGTACCTCACAGACGATCAAAAATAATTGAATGCTCGTTTATTGTGAAATTTATCAGAACACGTTGGCGCGAGTCGAGAGAATGAAGGGCCAAAAACACGAGTGTGAATCGCACAAGAACGTTATTATTTTGAAAACATAAATGATATTGCTTTTTGAAGTGGATCTTTTCCTTCGTCTTTTCAGCGATTTCATTACGCAAAACATCAGAAACTAGCAAGCTATTGTGAATAAAGTACCTATACGGAATTCTCAATTATCTGACAGTTTGAAATATCCTCTTTCTCATTATTCAAATTACTCACTCTTGATAATGTATCAGGGACGAAAGAGTAGAAGGTTTGTCCCAAAACATGCGAAATAGAGCAATCCAAGGAGTCTGAGGCAAAATCGCTAAACGCGACGAGACAAATCATGAATAGCTTTTGTACCTGAAAGTGATAGGTACCTAGAGTTTATCGTCCAATTTTGATGAAATTTGGTAGGGCTCCATTTGGGGTCTAGTTTTGCCCCGACGAAATTTTGGTTATTGTCAGTCACTTCTAAGGGGTGAAAAGTAGGGGTTGAAATTATCGAAACACTGGCTAAAAAACTTCAGTTATGAAGGTATTGTTTTTCCGCCAATTTAAATAAGTATTGAATTTTTAGAACTGAATGAGATCACCCAGAAGTAGGTTCAACCGTTCACTCCCTAGCGAGCCCAAAAACCGCCATTCTACGAAAAATGTCGCCTACGGCAAACGGGCGCGGGTATAATTTTTTTTTAATTCTGTTTTTGTATTTTTTGTCTTGTTTTTGTATTTTGAAACGTAAACCATTATTGTTTGAGAAGGGTTAAACTGTTTAACGTGGGACATGCTAGGTATAGCCTTGAGCTCACTGACAAAAAGAGTCACGTCTTTCGGAGTCGGCAGTGTGTCACGATATTTTCCAATTTTTTAATTTATTATTTATTTTATTATTTTTATTTGTTATTATTTATTTATTATTATAATTTTTTATTTATTATTTATTTATTTATTTTGTTACAATATTTTTCCAATTTTCCATTTACTCTTTGTTGGAAAGCCCTAAATTTATGGATAAATTATATATACTGCCTAAACCGCTGTAATTATATAAGAAACTGAGATGTGTTAACTGTAAACACATTCGCGGTGAGAGCCATCATAGATTTAGCGGGGTTTTAATACAAACGTCTAAATCAAATCTACAGCATACATGGGGATAGTAAAGCATTTTTCCTTTGAATCATCACCTGCATCGCATTATCTCAAGCTTTACCAAAATAGGTACTGTTTGCAGATTGAAAGAATGCGGATGGTTTGGTGAGGTTTCCATGTGTATTACAATCTCAAAAACATAGTCCTCAAGCTAGGAAAAATGAGACCTAGGGTTGTTGACTACCAACCGATGATGAAGTGAAAGGATTGAGCGACCCTAGTAGCTCGATGCCTGGATTAGGATTACTGAGGCTCTTCCCTTTCCCCAGCCCGACTCAACAGGCTACCTAAGATTTTGGAACAGGTAGTCGTCTATGTTAGCAGGGAAATTGACCAGCCGCATTCTTTCTATCTGCGAACAGTAACTAAGTTTATCTCATATGATTCAAATGAAAAACACTGTATTATCCCTAGCGGAGGATACATGAACTAATGCTGTAGGTGAAGTTTTGACTTATTTCGAAGGAAGGTGTTATTTATGTAGTACGTTGGCAACGTATTTTCGAAACGGAATCTAAGGAACCTGAAATACGGGTGTAATAAGATAACAATCGTGATATTTATACTTTAATTTATGGGCCTTGTGAGTCCTTATTTACGCATCATCATTTTTACATCAGTATTGCACGTCTAAAGCGTGTTTCATGTTTTTTTAGCCATGGCTCTAAGCAGTAAGCATCCGGGGGTCCTAGGGGCTTGTTTTTTAATTGTTCGACTATTCCAAATTCCATTCAAAATAGTAAACCAAAATACATAATACCTCGATGAAATGAATCAATAAATTTCTCATGTTGTCGAACATTTGTATCGACTATCGACCCCTCTTCCCCGTTGCATAGAGTTTTTGGCTTCAAATTATTCCTACTAGATGTAGGAGTCAAGGAGGTTTTCAAAACTCAAAAATCAACGTTGTTAATGGCAACAGATCGTATCAACCAGTTTATTGCTTCTCCTGAAAAGTTGGGAAATGGTGGATAAGAGATGTTGCCTCTTAAGCGACGGTATTCGATTTCTCCAGTTTCCAAGGGACACGCAAATTTAGTTTTTCTCGAAATCAGGCTTTTGGAATTCTGGCAGTTTCTCCCCTTACATACTCTTCAGTTGCAATAGCTTTGGCTTCCGAAATAAATTTGACTCCACGATACCGACTCCACCCTGACTTGTTCTTTCCTGACGATCACATCTAATTAAAACGTTGAGGATGGCCGAGAATGAAGACATTGATGACTGGATGTGAAAACTTGTTTATAACCGAACAAAAGGTAACCATTTCGCTCCCAACAACGAGAAAAATCGACAATGAAGGGATAATGCGGAGGCTTTATCAATCCCACCCGGACTTGCCCTCGGACATCCCATTAACCTCCGACTTTTTATTCCTCCTCTCTCTTCAGAATTTGGCTCGAATCGCCTCGAATGAGCTACAGTTCCCACAGCCAGAACTCATTAAAGTCCTTATCGCAGAAAAAAAGAGACAACAAAAAATGAGACGAAAAAAAGCGATCCTCCCGCTTCTCCTTGCCCACCATAAACACCACAAACTCGCATCTCTCGCTTATTCTCCCTCCCAGCCTCATTCGCACACCCTCATCATATCCCCAACTCCCACTTTATCTCTTATCACTCGCGCCACCTTATCAGTAATAATCCCTCGATCCAGTTTTTTTTTTCTCCCTCGCCTTTTTCTCTCATTCCATTTGCCCACTATAATTTCCCATCCAGCTTCACCCTCATTCCGCCACCCACCTCATTCTCTCATAACATCCACGTACTGGAGGACAGGAGGGGAGTGTTCGTCGTATAATACGAAGCTCAAGTGGAAGTGGAAGGGGTGAAGGGAGGCATCGCATTAATTTATTTTTTCCATTTCCACTCACAGGGGCTGGTGGTGGGAGGAGGAGTGGTAGGGTATCGTATTTTTCCGCCATTTTGTTTTATCTATAGTGTAATATTAACTATCCATCAGTCGCATGTCAGGTTCATCCTAGCAACCACAGATATCGACGGTTAATCCGTATTACCTATCAAGATTTTGCTGTTTTTGTTCATTATTTTCAATAATAAACTATTGGAATCGAGCAATAAAAACAACTTACCCACCCCCCTCTTTAAAAATTTGATGTTTTACGTTTCAAGGTATTTAGAATCCGAAAATCGAATTTAAAAAATCCGTCCGTCCGCAATGGTGTGGAGTATAGTAGGTATTTAGTAACTACCTATGGTTGGTGGGTAACAAAAAATAGCGACAATGGCAAAGCAGTGATCTTTGGAGAAGAGTGATCTATACAGAAAAACATTTTTGTGTAACTTTTTTAGTTGTTGAGAGCTGGTTTTTCGATCCAGCCAGACACGCTGGAACCAGTAGTTTCCAAGTCAGATAATACACACGTGAAATATCATTTGAATGCTACTCCCCCATGTGAGGAAAATCTCGTGCTTGGGGGAGGAGTTGACTCGAACAAATTTACTAAATAAAGTGGGGTCGATTTACATCAGCGTGGAAAATACATAAATACAAACTGCAGAAAAAATTAAGTTATAAACAAGTTGATCTCCAGGAGGTTTTAAATGGCGATTTTTTTTTTTATCAAATAAAAATGTCTGCCAAGTGGGTGTGGCTCATAGCTTCCTCGTATCCAGCCCCTTTATTTTCACTAACGACTGTTCTTTCCCATATTGGTTCATAATTTTCAGTAATGAACCTTTGGAATCGACCAAGAAAAAAACTGTTTAACCCCCTTCCGCCCCCTCAAAATTTGTTGGTTTACGTTTCAAGGTACGTAGAATCCAAAAATCGAATACAAATTTGGCCGCACGCCGTACGCGGCACTTTCCCCACTTAGCATTGACCGATTTTGATGAAATTTGGTATGTAGGCTCCATTTGGGGTCTAGTTGTGCCCCGAAGATTTTGGTTGATGTAGGTCACTTCTAAGGGTTGAAAAATAAGGTTTGAAATTTTGAAAACGCCCTAACTCGAAAAATTTTGATATAAAGGTATTGTTTTTCCATCAATTTAAGATAGTATAGAATTTTTAGAGACCACGCGGAGCCCTGTAGGACAAACCGTTCGTTCCCTACGAGAATTTAAGGGTTGGACTTACGATAAATCAGAAACACGAGTGTGAATCGCAAAAGAGGCCTAATCTCCGTTCAAATATTAGCTGACCAAAATGCGATCGATTTTTTTTTTCTTTTTCAAGTTGGTTGGTGGTAAGAATGGCAATGCCGTGTTCTTTGCAGAGGAGTGATCTTTATGGAAAAATAATAAATATTTGTCTTATAATTTGCAGCGTTTTTTGTACTGTACGGTATACACTTGAATGAGTGCAACTGCTTGCAATATTTTTTTTAATTAATTGATTGATTGATTTAATATTAATTATGGTGATTAGTAAAGTAAAAAGTTAAATAAACAACCATTTCATGTTGAATTTTCGTCCAACTGCCACTCCTGGCGTCGCGGACATCATCAGCTGTCTTCCATAGGGAAGATCAGAATTCGTTCTAATGATTTCACTCTTGGCTTCCCGTTGCCTCACCGCAGTGGGTTGTGACAAGGGGGGGGGGGGGTCGCGAACGGTCGAGAACGCGCCCGGCACCCGAGATTTGAACTCAGATCTTCCCGCAAGGATCGGTTCGTGTCGCGCACTCAGAAACGCGTCGGCGATCGAGCACGGCTATCCGGACCCCCAATTGTGGTTATTAGGTAAAGAACTATGATACTATAGAAATACCATAGATCGATTAAAAAAAAATGAGGACCGTTGAGGAAGGGTAATTGGATATTTGAAATAAACTGAATAGGTACAAGTTATTGTAATTGATTAAATCGACATAAATTTTGATAGAACAACCTATGGAGCTCCGAATACATAAGAGTGGAAAATATGCTATAAATTTTTATGATTTCCTAAGGAGTTTGACGCTTAGAAATAAGGAAAGAGCCGACCTTTTTGGGGGAACGCGGAATTCCGATTCTGGAAAGATCCAACGCGTTACCAGCGGTCGTCCTCAAGGCAGTCTTACGGACCTGCAATGCTGCAGGTTTGACGAAGGCGACAGCGACTGGAAAGTGAGGAGAGCCACAGAGATCGTCGATGAAGAATCCGTACGATGTAGTTCGAAATATGGTCCGGTTTCCCAAGGAGCTGCGGAAGAAATGCGGTATGGCCAGCATAATAAATTAATGCAAATTTAGCAATATCCTGCTGGGAGTGCCATCGTTTTCCAAAACTTACGTCGATTCCTAGAAGATGTGGATGAAAATCACTGCAGAAGTTTCCTGAGATGCTAAAGAATTAGCAGAAACGGACGATAAAAACGCCGAAAATGTTGGTGCGAGCGTCAAGGTGTTTGTCGTCACGGCCGTCAGCCGTACGAATTAATATCATAAATACATAATATTTCATGTAATCGATGTATGTTTTGCCTCATATATGTAAATGGTATATATAGGTATCACATGTATTGTAAATGTCAACATAGATCCAAGCTCTCCCCTTTTGGGTTTTTTGTGTATGACGGACTCCCCAACGACCCCTTATCCGTCCCCTGACCTCTGTATAAGTATGTATAGGTATATAAGGCGCCCAGTATAGTATGTGTATTGTATAAACCACACCGCAGTGTGATTTAGATGTATAGCTGCCCATAACCAGCTGTATAGATAAGAACCATTATATGTTCTTATGTGTATAGTATATGCCATCCGCCATGGTCATATTATGGGAAGTATAAGTTGTACACCACTTGCACAACAGTATACTAGGTATAGTATTGGTATTGTATAAACCACACCGCAGTGTGGTTTAGATGTATAGCTGCCCATAACCAGCTGTATAGATAAGAACCATTTTATGTTCTTATGTGTATAGTATATGCCATCTGCCATGGTCATATTATGGGAAGTATAAGTTGTACACCACTTGCACAACAGTATACTAGGTATAGTATTGGTATTGTATAAACCACACCGCAGTGTGGTTTAGATGTATAGCTGCCCATAACCAGCTGTATAGATAAGAACTATTTTATGTTCTTATGTGTATAGTATATGCCATCTGCCATGGTCATATTATGGGAAGTATAAGTTGTACACCAAGTGCACAACAGTATACTAGGTATGGTATAGTGCCACAGTATAAAGGTATAGTGTGTTATAGGCTTCTGCATAAGCTATAACATGTCTTTTTAGGTATTGTGTATTTGTTATAGAGTATAAGACAAGGGGAGAGCTTGCTGACACAGAAGGTATAGGTATAATCGATCGATCGAATAAGTATAAGGTGTAGTTACTCACAGATACCTTCTCTGGTTGCCTCCAAGAGCACAACAAAGGCGTCGGCTCGCCTGTCTTGCTTCCCTCAGTGTGTCTTCCCCCACCACTCTACCTCTAGGAAGTCCCTCCCTTACAAACTACTGTATTGTAAATTTACAATACAGTAGTTTGTAAGGGAGGGACTTCCTCGTATTTATACTCTCGCTGTAGCGACAGTGTTCTGGAGAAGGTAACTTTCGCACTGAGCTCTTGGTCAGAAGGTGTTGGTAGACGGAGGGGAGCGTCAACAGATGAGAACCGCATGTCCTTTCACGACACTTAATACAAAACAAAAGGTACGACACCTCGGGTCGAAGTTGCGAGAACAGTGGTGATTTTTTTCTGAGAAAAATGTACATCTACAAAATTTTGAAATTAGAATGTCAACATGTTGAGATCTAATCTTTTGTTGGTCTTCAGTTACGGCATTTCAATCAAAACCCGAACGAGAATCATTTGCCAAGCTGTCAAATAGAAGGTGTATGAGACCAGTAGTAATAATACTGTCCTTTCTAGTTTGTTGAGGGGAGAGAGGGAAGTAAAAAGTAGTTTTAAAGCGGTAAACTTTCCGTGGTGGTCACAGTCCTCGCCCACTAACCACAGGCTCTTTGTATTCAAGTGGTTAATGAGGAGGAAACAGCGTCATGTTGCGCAATCTCGCCTAGTTCTCCTCCACTGACCCCCTCAACTCTTCAGCTCGCCTTCTCACCTCAACAACATCTCGGCTGGCGGACTCTCCAGAAGCGCATTACCCGGCCGCTGACACACGCCGAATGATCAGGCGGGGTCGTCGCTTTTGGACATCGCCTGAAGTTGACTCAGAAGCTCCAGACTGAGTTGCCTCAGGAGCTGCCCACGTTCCTGGCGGACACCTCTCCCTCTTCTCCATAACTTCCCTCCAGAACTCTCGAGTAGGAAAGTGTGAGCGGGGGCGACTCAACGCCTGAATCTCATCGCCTCAGTTCTGTCGGCCCCCTCATTGCGGGGTTTTCTAAGTTTCGCGGTTTTCAATTATCATTGTTCAATTCGCACTATAAAACTCCTGTTTCCTGAAAGAAAAAAATAAATAAATAAAAGTTCAAGTTAAACAGTCTGTGATATGGGAAAAGCTTGGAGAACAGACCACCGGACACTGGTTTACATCAAGGAGTGAGTATTTCGTATTTACTCCCTTTATTTAATTTATTGTTCAGACCGCAGAGTTCTGAAGGACAAACCTTTTGCTCCCAATAAGGACTTGTTTGTTGGACAATGAATCAGTAACACGAATGTGAATTGCTTCTATTTATTAAGCACATTCAACCATTGAGGTCATTACAGTTATATAAATTAATAATGATCATATTTATATAACATTTTTAAATGTTAAGATAATTTCTGTTTCATCTCGGAAATATTCACTGAATTCAGATGAATAGGGTGTGCGCACGGGTCGGAAAAACTTTTTATTGTTATTTTTAATCTAAACTAGACCTCTTTCTGAGAATTTTGACACCAACCGCGACCTGCTAGCGTGAGAAGACCTTTTTCTATGATTCTTCAAAATTTCGAATTATTAGGGGCGCGCGACGTCAAAATAATTCGAAACTTTGAAAAATCATAGAAAAAGATCTACTTATCCAAAAAGAGAACGGCTGGTGTCGAAATTCTCAGGATGAGGTCTACTTTTGATCAAAAATTTTTTAAAAACCATGCGCACGCCCCATTTTTGCCAAGCGATTCTTGTCTGTTACACCCTACAGCACAACAAGCACAGGAAAGGAAAAATCCCAATTTTTGGAAGATGTTAAGAAGTACCTCCTATACATTATAGGCTCCGAAGTGGTGGTTTATGAACCATTCATAAGAAAGCGCTAGAATGAAAGCAGCACAAAATTGATTTCTTCTAAGTGTGTTTGGTCAAAACTAGAACATGAAAGTGTGGCCAAAATCGTGCATTCATTTTCAGAAAAAAAATTCTCAAATTTCTAGAATTGATGAGCTGTTTGCTGACATCAATTGAATCATTATTGGACCATTACCAATATCAGAAGGATACTCTTTTTATCCGACATGTATTGCAGGTTTACAAGTTGGGTTGAATTGATTCCTCTAAGAAATATTGGTGCTAAAACCACCACAAAAAAGTTTTACGATTTGGTACACCAAAATTTTTATACCGATCAAGATCGTCAAAATTTCAGGACAAAATCTAGCGATTTTTTTGTGAAAAATAGGGAAAGACTCGACCCTTCAGGCCTCGCCAGGGGGCAAGCCCGGATGCTTTTCGCTTAGAGCCTACGGCTATAATTCAAGAAACATGGAACATGCTTTAGCCGTTTTAGCGCTTTCTTACTCTGTTTAATTTTATTTTTTTATATGGAAGAATGCGTCTGTAGAAGTAGCAGAATATACATTCCATGTCTTTCTCTATTTTTCACAAAAAATAGCTAGATTTTCCCCTGGGATTGTAGAACCGGTATGAACATTTCGATGGCCTTTTAAAAAATCAGCCTTCAGATAGGAAGGTATTTTATAGTTGTATTGAGACTACAACATCATTTGAAACAACTCTATAACATGGAAGTACCGCATAGGTTACACCACATTACACAATCCTTAGTGACGTATCAGCAACTAAGCAAATTTTCGTGACTCGATACCGTTCCTAGTTACCGTTCCCGAAAAAGTAACACTTTTTGCCAGTTAGGTCAAGGCGAAAGCATGTTCCATGTTAAATGTTAATCCAGTCTTACTCAAAATCGTTACTTATTTTTGATGTGGCACAACTTGACATCCTCCATGGCACCTATTCTTGGCGGTTTTCATGCTACTAAAATTTCATCTACAGGACGGCATCGTCGTTTGACCAAAGTGATCGTTGCTAATTCTCCACTAGCTCACGTGAGCTTCTGACCGGGAATCCAGACAAGTAGCTTTATTTCAACCAATATGCCGATCTTTTTCGGTCCTTTCTTTATCGCTTCGATAGCGCTGAGGAAGTCTGTAGGTTTAATACGTAATTTTTGTTGAGTGGATGACACTGAAAATACCAGATCTCAACAGTAAGGATGTAGATGCAGGTAGCGAGAAGTTTTTGTTGATGAGACCATTCGATTTTGCACTCCCTAAGTGGTCAGCTGTTTTAGAGCCATCACAATACAGTCTGGAGAGATTTGGTCTAGTGTTTCGAGGGAATTGTAGTTGTAGTCGACTGAAAAGGTTGATTCCTTTGGAAATTTAGTCAATTTAAAACAAAAGACAGGAGATAGGAGGGTCCAAGGAGGATAATGAAGTATGCACAATGAATTTATTCATGGTTGAAACTGATTAAATAGGTAAATAACTCGATTGATGTGCAACGCAGGGAGGTTGATAAGTATAACGGAAAACGGTCTGTTAGGTACAACTATAGTTGAGTTTGGTAGGTTCTGGGGAAGACATTAAATGTCTTACCATGTAACGAGGTAAGTCGAATTAAAATTTTTTATTCGACTTAGCTCGTTACATGGTTTATTAGTCGAGTGCACTTCGGCATTGCAGCATCATAGGACTTTGTAGCTTTTTTCCTTGGTCACTTAGATAAATTTAGGGCTCGTAGATGATTTAATCTGCAACGAAAGTTATGGTGTGAGTCAGATTTACTTCATGTAGGATTAATTTTACATTAATTTGAAACAGTACACACTTTGGACGAAATCCGCCCAAAACAATCCTAATTGGACCATGGTATCACTAGTGTCATCGAAAACATCTCATGAACACTGCAGGTGTCACCGGAGTAACCAAAATTAAATTGCAATTTTAAATTTATCGGACAGCTGAATTTTTTGTGAGTTATCGGAAGTTTCAAAATAGAGTAATGACAAAATTTTCAAAAAAAATCGATGACAACATTTTCACAGAAATCGATGAAACGATTAGGTAGGTACTCATTGAGTCCGGGAAGACAAGTAGAGTATTGTTAAAGATTTCGAAGTGAAAAATTGGAAAAATCCGCTCATCTACTCACAATGAACGAACGTTTTTTTTTAATATCTTGACTTTCTAAGCCAAAAAAAATCGCAAAACGCTAGATAAGTGACTTTTTTAAATGTATTTTCTTATTGAAACATGATCCATTATTTTCTTCACAAAGTACTCCACTAAAGTAGTAGGTATCCATTCGTGAGCCAACATAGTGCTATATTCTAACAACTCGGATAATACATTATGAACGGCTTGCCTGCTCGTGAAGTTCACCTTGTGGCACGTATTCCTCTGAGATCGGATCTCTCCCCATTCTCACAGCCCTGCAACTTCTTTCCCAACTCGACACATCGTTGAATGAATCCGTGTAATTCCGATTCTACGCTGCCTTTTTGGAGTTGAGGCCCTGCATGTCCTTTCACCAGAGTTCCTTTGAAGAGGTCGGTTATGTGAAGGACCTTTAGTTGGCGTAAACGGTGGTTTTCTGGGCACAATGAACGAGTATTCATGTGAGGAACTCATGTTATATTTATTATAACAACATCAAAATAATGTGAAAACATTTTTAATGTCGTTGTGATATCACTTTGATTACTATTCTATTTTTAATACGTGATATTATTAATTTATACGTTGATTACTGTAGCAAATAAATATGTACCGTAAACCAGGGTGGAAGGCGATTTTTGAGGTTTTTTAAAAATTTTCCAACATTAAAATAGTTAATATTGTTTCAACTATAATTTATTCGAATTCTCCATGTATCAACGAATCTTTTTGGTTGTAGCTAATATGTTTTTTGGGATAGGTTATAAGTGAGTAATATTTTTTTCAAAAATGTACCATTCTCACCCCGTGTTTCGGGGCGACTATGTTACACCGACTTCACTGACTAATATTTCTCTTGAATGTCTTTGTACCATTCTAACCCTTTGCATTCGTTACAGAAACACTTCACAAATATGTCAAAACAAGAAGAAGTTGATTTGGTTAAGAAATAACAATTTTAATGATTGATAAGCAAACTTAGAATTTCCACCAAAAAAGCCTCTTTTTGGACTTTGGAATAAATTGTTGGTAGGGATGTTAAATCATTTGAAAATTATGAGGGTACCTCTTAGAGACATTCAAACAAATGACTAATAATGTAAAGGATTTTGCTAAAATTTATTTATTTTTTTGTTGAAATCTCACTAAAATTTGAATTTTCACTACAAAAGGCTCTCCTTGGACATTTGAATAAATTGAAGAGCTATCAACTGTCATGCTAGATCAACAAAAAACATGACACACAACATTCAAAATTTTGAGAACAAACATTTTACCAAGGTAAAATTACAGTTTAACCCTTCTCCAAGAACATTGAGTTATTTGGGTGTCTTCCACAGGAACATAGATAAGAAGTTTGTCAAACGACTGTTTGTCAAACGACTGTTTGTCATGCGACTTGTGGTCAAACGACACGTTGTCAATACGACGTTTAGTCAAACGACTTTCGCAAAACGACATCTGTCAAACGACTGTTTGCCGCAGGACTGTTTGTCATACGACGTTCGGTCAAACGACACTTGTCAACACGACGTTTAGTCAAACGACTTTTAGTCAAACGACTTTCGTCAAACTTGTAAACTCAACTTTGTCCTAAGCTAGTGCTCAGCCTGAAAAGGCTAGGTTTGCACACGCTTAGCTGAAGAGATCCGAAAGATCGAAACGAAGTACCAAACAAAACGATCACCACTGAAAGTGGGAATTTGAAACGTTTTGACTGAACCAAACGCATTTAATGCAGAAGGGGCAGTCAGTTTTGTTTCAGCGTCAGGTTTCTTCAGCTAAGCGTGTGCAAACCTAGCCTTTTCAGGCTGAGCACTAGCTTAGGACAAAGTTGAGTTTACAAGTTTGACGAAAGTCGTTTGACTAAAAGTCGTTTGACTAAACGTCGTGTTGACAAGTGTCGTTTGACCGAACGTCGTATGACAAACAGTCCTGCGGCAAACAGTCGTTTGACAGATGTCGTTTTGCGAAAGTCGTTTGACTAAACGTCGTTTGACTAAACGTCGTATT